>PVLA01004612.1:81115-170870 GCA_004027455.1 Hydrochoerus hydrochaeris
CTTAGGCGGCCGGTGGCGTAACATATGTGTCCTAGTTGCCCGTCTCTGGCTGCCTGTCCAGTGTCTCAGGGCAGTTGTCTCACAGGAATTTTGTAAATCCTCCCCCATGAGCTCTTTCATTTAAAGCTTTTGTATAAACTCTCTCATACTACTCACAGAAGGTAAAATTTCACAATTAGTTTTCACAAAGTTATCTAGAAGGCTTCTAGTAACTCCTCTGGAGTTTCTATTTTCAATTTCATACTGAGTATCACATGAAAACATATATATGTGAACCACACAAATCACAACCATCAGTACAAAACATCACAAGATCCCCGTGCCCAACTCCCACATGCGGCGTCCTTTTCCTGGAGAAGCGATTCCTTGAAGCGCTCTCCTCCACCCATGGACCTTGTCACAAGGCGTGGATGGACTAGGACGCGGCAATCTATCCTTCCTAGCCAAATGCAGACCTGTTGGGCCCAGCAAACTCTAATCCACGCAGAGGTATTCACAGTACGTGACACCTCCACTGAGACCAAGGCCACCTGAGTACACTGAGAGAGAAGCTGAGGTCACAAACCTGGACTAAACCTCTCAGAACGGCAAGTGAGAGCCTTGACAGTTGGCCCAAATCCAGCTGCATCCCCATATACATAAAAAAATACAGCCTGAGACACTGAAGGTGAATCTACCCCCAGTGCTGTCAACCTGACCTTAGCATTCACCTGTAGGGAAGAAGTACAACCAGCCTGAAGGTGGCACAAAACCGTTTAGCCATTTTCACATATGCAGCGAAAGAACATTCTGGACAGAAGTGTTTCACTTCCTTCCTAACATGAGGCAGATTTTAATAGTAGAAGCCCAGAAAAGAAATGTCTACATTTTTAGTACATCAGCAAATAGTACATCTTAGTCTTGTTTTTACTACCTTCTGCTTTTGCTTTAATTGTACTGTTGTTTTGTTGCATTTTACCCCAATAATATTTTTCATATGCTCAATAATTTCATGTTTTAGTATACTGACTGGATTTTTTCATCTTATTTTTATCCCTCTTTCATTTTTTTCTATTCTCATATTCTCTTTTCCAGCCACTTTTTATTTTTGTTCTAATATTTTCTGCATGCTTACTGCATAACTTTTTAGACTATTCTATATTAATTTCCCCCCTTTCTTTCTATGGCTTAATGGAATTGTGGAGACCCATTTTAATAAAGTTTTAAATATGTTAATATCTGCTTTGCTTTTAGATGTCATATTGAAGCAGAACTGGAGACAGAACCTAGTACTTTGAACATGCTCAGTGGGCGCTTTGCTGCACCTACACCAGAGCACACCACAGGGAAGATGCTACCAATGCATGTCCTCACATCATAGTGGAAGAGTCGTCCCCACAGATGTGCAAATGTCAACTACAAAGACACGACCCAAAGTCCATAACTCTCCAACAACCAAATCCAAAGATACACAAGTGGAAGAAATGCCAAAAAGTTAATAGAAAAAATATGACTGTTAAAATCATCAGTGAATTTAAAGAAGATACTGAAACAAGATCCAGTCTTTCATGCTGTATAAAAATCAATTCAAGGTAGGTAGTTCAAAGGCATAAGGCCTGAAACTGTGAAACTAAAATTGAGAAATTATTACATATGTATCAAAACTTCTTGTGACAAGAAAGCACAAAGACAAACAAAACATTAAAGCTCATTTTGCAAAAAGGCTACCATTTTTAGTCTCCTCCTTATACTGGAGTACCACTTGCCAGGTCCTGCATCTGGATCATGAACCAGCTTGCACCTACTGAAATGCTTAGCTGGGAAGTGACTCATTCATCATGGTAAGTTCTCTGGCACCGCCTAACTACAAGGGCACCCAGAAACATGAGGACTGGATGCAGTGTTTAACATCATGGTTTAAGTAGGTAACACAGCCCCCACCCACAATAGGAGACATTATCTTCTCAAGAAATCAGCAGCCTCCCCCACCACAGGGTTTGTTAAATAATCACTGTAAAAGTTATGACCTTATTAGGAATGTACTTTTACATTTCAAAGTCAAATATTTAAAGAAAAACATAATAAATATTAGCAGGATTTGAACTTTTTGTTCACAAAGAAAGCAAGCACACATAGCTTGAGAGAGTTTGAAAAGATATGTAGTTTACCTTTGTAGTAAACAGCTTGTAATATAGAATGAGTTGTACTGTATATTACCAAAAAAAAAAAAAAGCTACCAGTAAAAGCTATGAAGATTCAACTAGCAGAAAGGAAGAGACATTCAAATGACAAATAAATATATGAACTGACTGGAGTGAAGATATGTAGAAAATAATTGCTAGAACGTGTGGGTGGATACCCAGTACACCAAAAAAAACAAAGGAAAAAAATGAGTGTACAAATCAGTACCAATGTAGAGATGTTAATACTGAAACAAGCACACATTATTTTATGATTACCAGACAAGTAAAGAGAGCAACACTAACAGAAAAGAAAATACACTAACAAACATAAATCTGTTGAGGCCTGGAATTGGTAAACAATGCTGTTGGCAGTTTGAACTGGTAGAGCCACTTAGAATACTTCTGGTACTAACTTCACACATGTCCCTTACAAATCATAAATTTTACTTCCATAAAGACAACTATGCAGCTAAAGAATCTAAAAGTATGCTCCAATAGTACTAGTTGGAACAGAAAACTAGTTATCACAAAAAATGGATAACACACTGATAAAAGAGGGCATGCAGGGGCTGCTGATTTAGCTCAGCAGTGTAAGTTCCTGCCTGGCAAGTGTGAGGTCGTGAGTTTGATTCCGGGTACCAAAAAAAAGGAGGGCATGCAGAGGTTTTCTAGAGCATTGGTACTATTCCATTTGTTGATCTAAGTAATAATTCTATTGTGTATTTCTTTTGTAATAATTCATTGACCTATAAAGCTTTGATGCTTTTCCCAATTTTATCTTAATGATCAGTAATATATCTATTAAACAAAAGGGGAGAATGTGTAGAAAAAAGTTCAAAAGAAAGTACTAGAGGATACAGTGGTTAATAGATATGTTGTTTGTGTTGTCTGTGGTACCAGTATCATAGAGGTGTGATATATGTTAAATACATGCATATTTGTGAATTACTTTAATTTGTAAAAACAAAAAAAGTATACATATAAACCTATGATTCAAAGGAAATATATAAACAGGTAAAAGTAAAACAGAATACACTAATCATTCATTAAAAAAAGACACGACATAGTTTTAAAAAAATAAAGCATAAAAATAATGAAAGATGAATACCAAAACAGGACAGAAATAGAATCCATAAACATATTCAAAAAAATATGTGGGAAAACTGCATTTGAAATTTTAAATTACAAAACCATATGAAAGATAGTGAAGATAGAATATCAGAACTAGAATACAGGATCTTGGTTAGCATTCATGAAAAGAAAAATCCCTTAATAAGAGAAAGGGACCATGAAAAAACAATCCAACATATGCAACACGATGCAAAGAACACTATAAGAGAACTGGAGTCAAGGAAAATTGAGCAATCAGCTCAAATGACATAAAAAATGTGTTCAAAGAAGTAACAGCACAAAACTTCCTAAGCAGGGGAAAACAACTAACATCAAGGTAAGTGAGGTGTACAGCAATCCAATTAGTCAAGATATATAATAATCAAGATTTCAGAAATTCAACACAAAGAATATTAAAAGCCATTACAGAAAAGAAACAAATGATGTATAAAGAAAAGTCCATCAGAATCACTTTGGAATTCTTCACTCAAAGCCTGAAATTGGGGAGATCTTGGAGTGAAGCATTTCAAGCCCTGAAAGGAAACAATTTCCAACCCAGATAAATGAATACTGCAAAATTACCTTACAGAATTAATGGAGAAATAAAATACTTCCATGAGAAAGAATAACGGAAGAAATTAAAAAAAACCAACCCAGCCTTACAAAGAGTTCTGAAAGATATTCTAAAAAGACAAAACAAAACCCATAATTCCAAAAGTATCAATAGAAAGAAGGTACCAGGCAGGGGAAACAATTAAACAGGAGGAGAAGACAGGGAACCATCAACAGGAAACTGTATCACAAATACAAGCCAAAACATATCACTTATAATCATCAATGTAAATGGTCTCAATTTACCAATCAAAAGAAACACACTGGCAGAATAGAACAGGAAACAAGACTCAACAATATGCTGAATTCAAGAAACACATTTAACTCAAAAAGAAATTTATCTGCTAAAAGTCAAAGGATAGAAAACAGCACTTCATTGGACACAAACCTAGAAAAAAGCAGGTATAGCCCTCAAGTCAAGGAGAGCTTGGAGTAAAGTATTTCAAGTTCTAAAGGAAAACAACCTTTAACCTAGGTTGACATACCCCACAAAACTATCTTTTTAAACTGATGGAGAAATAAAATACTTCCATGACAAAGAACACCTGAAGAAATTGGTGACAACCAAACCTGTACCCCAAAAGGTTTTGAAGGACAATCTAGAAAGCAGTAACAAGGACTACAACCCCATGAACCCCAACAACAAGGAATCCACCAGGCAAGGCAAATAGAGTGTGTGGGGGGAAGCAACAACAGGCAAATAACATGACAAAGATAAGTCAGTACATATCAGTTATAATCACCAATGTTAATGGTCTTAATTCAGCAATCAAAAAGACACAGACTTGGGAAATGGGTCAAGAAGCAAGATCCAATAATATGCTGCATACAAAAACCACATTTAATTAAAAAAGAAATTCACAGACTAAAAGTTGAAAGGATGGAAAATACTCCATTCACAGGAACTCAAAAATAACCAAGGATAGATATTTTATTTGCAAACAAAGTAGATTTCAAGCCAACACTGATTAAGAGGGATAAGGTTACTACATCCTTATAGAGGGAATGACTCAAGAAGATTGTTATAATCATAAATATATATGCAATATATGCAATAAATACCAGTATATCCAACTATATAAAATAAATATTAATGGCAATGAAAAATCAAATAAGCACCAATACAATTACATTGGAGGATTTCAATTCCCCACTGTCACAAAGAGATCAACTAGACAAAAAAAAAAAAAATCAACAATATTGGAACTGAACCAAACTTTTGAACAAATGGACTTAGTAGATGTCTACAGAGTGTTCTACCCCACAACATCAGAATACACTTTGTTCTCAGCTCCATATGGGATGGTCTCTAAAACAGACCACATATAGAACATGCTTAAGTAAATGTAAAGCAATTGGAATTATCCCATGCATATTATCAGACCACAGTGCAATGAAATTGGAAATCATGCCCAAAAACACTACAAAAACTTCAAAAAATACATGGAAATTAAATGGCACCCTCCTGAGGAATCAAACTAGATGAAATTAGACAGTTTTTAAAATTGAATGATAATGATAGTAGGGCAACATACCAGAACTTAAGGGACATAATGAAAGCAATCCTAAGTGGGAAATTTATAGCAGTAAATACTCCAAATATCAAGAAAACAGAACCAGTGCAAATAAAAACCTTAATGGTAAACCTCAAACTTCTAGGAAAAAAGATCAGGGTAACCCAAATGCTCATGCAAGGGAGGAAATTATAAAGATGAGAGCAGAAATTAACACACTGGAGACTAAAAAGACAAAAAAAAAATCAATGAATCAAACAGTTAATTGTTTGAAAGATTGAATAAAATCAACAAATTGTTATCCAATCTTATCAAAAACAGGAAAGAAAAGACTGAAATCTACTTGATTAGGAATGAAAAGGATGAAATCACAATGGACCCCATAGAAATCCAGAAGATCATTGATAGCTACTTTGAAAATTTGCATTCTAATAAGATGGAAAATGCAAAGAAATGGACAGATTCCTAGATACATATTAATTACAAAAGCTGAATCAAGAAGATGTAAAAACCCTAAATAAATCAGTATCAACCAAATGAAATCAAAGATGTAATTAAAAACCTACCAACAAAAAAAGAGCAGGCCCTGATGGATTTACTGCTGATAGCTGTAAGAAATTTAGAGAAAAAATAACACCACTACTTCTTAAACTCTTTAATTAAATTGAAAGGGAAACAACAGTCCAAAAGTTATTCCTGGAAGCAAGCATTATCCTGATATCAAAACCAGAGAAGGATCAAAATAAGAAAGAGAATTAGAGGCCAATCTCTCCAATGAATATACAAGCAAAATTCCTCATAAAATACTGGCAAACAGAATCCAGCAAATTATTAAGAAGATTATACACCATGACCAAGTGGGATTTATCCCAGGGATGCACTGATGGTTCAACATACATAAATCAATAAATGTCATACATCTATTAACAGAGACAAGGAGAAAAACCATATGATTGTCTGTATAGATACAGGAAAAGCATTTGACAAAGTCCAACACCCATTCATGATAAAAACCATACAGAAAATTGGAACAGATGGTCCTTATCTCTCATAAAAGCCATCTATGACAAACCAAGAGCCAACTTACTAAATGGAAAAAAAGTGAAGCTTTCTCATTAAAATCAGGAACAAGGAAAGGATATTCATTGTCTCTACTCTTATTCAACATAGATGTGGAAACTGTAGCCAGAGCAATTAGACAAGAGAAAAAAATAACAATAGGAAAAAAGTTGAATTATCATTATTTGCAGATGACATGATACTCTACATAGAAGACCCCCAAAATTCTATTAAAAAACTGCTAGATTTAATGCACAAATTCAGTAGCACAGATGGATACAAAGTCAACACTTAAGAATCAGTAGGCTTCCTATACACAAATCAGTAGGCTTCCTATACACAAGAAACTGAGAGAGAAATTAGGGAAGCAACATCTTTCACAGTAGCATCCAAAAAATAAAATACCTAGGAATCAATCTAATGAAGGATGTAAAAGACCTCTACATTGAAAACTACAGTACTCTGAAAAAGAAATTGAAGAGGATATCAGAAAATGGAAAGACATCTCTCACTCTTGCATGGCAACAACTAATATAGGAAAATGGTCATAATTCTGAAACTGTTATGATACCTTAGTGCAATTCCTATCAAAATTCCAATAGCATATCTCACAGATAAATACTACAAAGCTACTGTGATTAAAAAAAAAAAAAAAAAAAAAAAAAAAAAAAAAAAAAAAAAAAAAAAAAAAAAAAAAAAAAAAAAAAAAAAAAAAAAAAAAAAAAAAAAAAAAAAAAAAAAAAAAAAAAAAAGCACGGTACTGGCAAAAAAAGAAAAACAACAATAACAAAACAAAACCAGACTCAAAGATCAATGGAATGGATGAGAAGATGCAGAAACTACTCCAGGCAGACTAAGCCACCTTATCTTTGATAAAAGTGCCAAACCCATTCATTGGAAGAAAGCCTCTTTCATAAACGGTTGAGGAAAAACTGGTTCTGCACATGCCATGTATTAACTTTTGTTCACCTCTTAATTTGTTTTGAAATTTTTTTCTCTTTAAAATATTAAAAAATATACCATGTGGAGAATCAAGGACAAATCCATATTATCATACAGATGCAGGAAAAGCATTTGACAAGTCCAACATTCATTCATGATAAAAATTCTACAGAAAATTGAAATATGTAATTTCTATCTCAATCTGATAAGAGCCACCTATGACAAACCAACAGCCAACATCACAGTAAATGTTCAAAAACTGAAAGTTTTCTTTCTAAAATCAGGAACAAGACAAGGATCTCCACTATCAATATAGTTCTGCAAACATTAGTTAGGGTAATTAGACAAAAAAATAAAAATAAAAATAAAGAAAAGAAAAAGAAAAAACAAAGAATACAAGATAGGAAAGGAAGTTGAATGATCATTTTTTGCAAATGACATGATACTCTACATAGAAGATCCCCCAAACTCCACCAGAAGACTTCTAGATTTCATAACTAGATTCATTTATAAAGTTGGATACAAAGTCAACACTCAAAAATCAATAGCGTTAAAAAAAATCAACAGCATTCCTGTACACAAATAATAAATTCACTAAGATATACATTAGGGAAACCACACCTTTCAAAATAGCACTGAAAAAAATGATGTACTTAGGAATCAATCTAAAAAGTAAAATTCTGTACACTGAAAACTACAGTAGTCTGAAATAGGAAACTGAAGAGGATATCAGAAAATGGAAAGATGTCACTTGCTCATGGATAGGAATAACAAAAATAATAAAATGGCCATACTCTCAAAATAGTTACAGATTTAATGCAATCTCAATCAAAATATCAGTATCATTTATCATGAAACTAGAGAAAACATTCCTAAAATTCATTTGGAACCAAAAGAGACCTAGAATGGCAAAACCAATTCTGGGCAACAAAGTAAATTATAAGATATCACAATTACATACTTAAAATTATAACACAAAGCTACTATAATAAAATATAGTATGGTACTGGCAAAAAAATAGACCTGAGTATCAATGGAACAGATTAGAAGGGTCACAAACAACTTCAAACACACTCAACCATCTTATCTTTCACAAAAGGGCCAAATCTGTTTACTGAAAGAAAGAAAGCCCCTTTAATAAATGGTACTGGAAAAACTGGCTTTCCACATGCCATAAACTAAACTAGACCCATGCATTAAACTAAAATGCAAACAGACCAGAGCTCTAAAAATTAAAACAGAAACACTGAATTTGCTAAAAAGAGGACAGACAGAATTCCTGAAGACATAGGTGTAGGCAAACATTTCATGAACAAAACCTCAACTGCCCAGGAAAAACTACAAAGAAACAACAATTGGGATCTCATCTTAATCGGAAAGCTTTTGCATATCAAAAGAAATCACCATCAGAGTGAAAAGACAACCACAGAGTGGGAAAACAACCTAGCCAGTTGTTCTTCAGACAAAAGACTAATATCTAGAACATACAAAGAACTGAAAAAAATCAGATCCGCAAATTTAAAGACCCAATCCAAAAGTGGGCATGTGACATGAATAGACGCTTTTCAGAAGTACTACAAACAGCAAATAAACAGAAGAAAAAATGTTCAGGGCAACCTGCTCGGGACCCCCTTCTGTCTCTCTTCAGACAGAAGCTTTCTTTCTCTCAATAAATATATTCTACTCTTTAAAAAAAAAAACTACAACATCACAAATTAAAACGACACTGAGATTTTATCTCCAGAAAGAATAGCTACTTTCTACAAATCAACCAGTAACAAATGCCAGTGGGGTTGTGAGGAAAAAGGAACACTTCTCCATTCTTTGTGGGGATGTAGACTGGTAAGACCACTGTGGAAATCAGTGTGGAGATTCCTCAAATAACTAGGACTAGAAGTTCCATTTGAACTGGCTGTTTCCCTTCTTGATATCCTCTCAAAAGAATTAAAAATATCATACCATAAGCGCATCCATGTTTCTAGCATCATAGTCTGTCATACCTAAATCTTGGGAACAATCCAAATACCCACCAACTGACAGACAAAAAAGGTATGGGTTTTCAGAAATATATAATGTAGTACAACTCAACCATAAAAAGGATAAAATTGACACATTTACAGCTAAATGAATGGATCTGGAGACAATACTTTTAAGTGAAATAAACTGGACACACATGAATAAATATTGCATTTCCTCTGTGGTGTGAGAAACAAAGTAGAAATTAGAACTAAAATGTGTAATAGATAATGTGAAAGAGGAAGCAATTGTTAAAAGGTAATGGGGGAAAATCAGAAAAAAAGAGTAAATGGAAACAAAGGTTCATGAATGAGGGGAAGACAGGGAAGGGAAATGGGGAAAAAAAGGAACTAAGATATATCATATATAGGTAAAATGCCCTATGATGAATGTGGCTATTATGTGTATCTAAATTGTACCAATAAACATAATTTTAAAAAGATCAAAATAAAAGATACAGAAAAGTAGGCAGATCTTTTGCAATTAGGAAGAGGGAAGGGGATAGGAAAGGAAGAGAGATGTGCTGGGCCACGGATTTAGCTCAGAGGCACAGCACCTGCCTGGCAAGTGCAAGGTCCAGAGTTTGATTCCTGGTTCAAAAAATTAAAAAAAAAGATAAGAGAGATGTGTTATGCACACATACCAACTTTCCACAAGGAATATAATCAGTATATAATGCAAACATGCACTAATAAAAAATTAGAACTAAAGAAAAAATATAAAGGAATAACGTTTAACTTTATTGAAAATGAATATATTATACACACTGTCACCAGTGTTGGTTCTTTTTTAAAAGACTTGAAATTCAAAGAGTTCTGGGAAATTTGTGAATAGTAATTATATATTATTATATAATTGCAAAAATATATGTCCATATATACAGTCATGGCTCAGTAAGTCATGGAGATACATTTTGGGAAAGGTAATGTTAGATGATTCCTTTATTGTGCAAACATCAGAGTATATTCACACAAACCTAGAGAGCACAGCTCACTACACACTCATGCTATGTTACAGTCATGGTTGTGTTCAAATATTTGACACTGATCAAAACATCAATATGCAGCACATGATAGTACATTATACATCAGCGTTGATCTGGTAAAGAGGATAAACATAACAAAGCTAAAAACTATCATACATAAAAAGAACACCCCTTTTAGATACACATATATGAGCATGATTGCACTGTAGAAGAAGAAAGACTCCTTATGAAATGAAAGCTGCCAGGAAAACATGGCATTTATGTGTCAACAATGCTGCTGTACCCTTTCCTCATACCACATAATAAATCATTTTTACAGGTAACAATTACCTAAGTATAAAGGCAAACTCTGCAGCATGAGGTGGTGCATGCCGGTGATCCCAGCTTGTGAGAGCCTGAGGCAGGAGAATCGCTGTAAGTGTAAGGAAAGCCTGGGGTATAAAAATAAGTTCAAGGTCATCCTGACCTCCATAGTAAGACCCTGTCTTAGAAAAAACAAACAAACAAATAAATAAAAACAACAGCAAGAAAAACCAAACTCTAAGACCCTCAAAAGTTGCTTTAGGAAAGTCAGTTCTTTTTTTCAAAGCCACAGGAAACAATATAAAAATAAAATATTCATAAACTGGGCATTAAACTGTGTGTGGCAGCACCAGTACTTTGGGAGACAGGCCGGAGGATCAACAGTTCAAATCCAGCCAGTCATTTGGTGACTTGGCAAGAGCCTGTTTCAAAATTGTTGCAGCTCAGTGTGAAGGCCCTGGGTTCAATCCCCAATACCACACACACACACACACACACACACACAGCGACACTAAAATAAAAATTTACTCATGAATTTAATCCATTACGGACTGCAAATCTGCCTCACAACTAATTAAACATTTTAAATAAAAAACAAAGGCTCAGGAGGCTCTAGAAGAAAAACAGGCAAAAGACTTCAACGGCCAATTACACAGGAAATCAAATGTTCAATAATCACCAAAATGGGGCCAGGGATTTAGCTCAGTGGCTTAAGGGCCTGCCTAGCAAGCACGAGGTCGTGAGTTCAATCCCCGGTACCAAAAATAAATAAATAAATAAATAAATAGTCACCCAAAGCTCAACATCTTTAAAAAAAAAAAAAAAATCACACCAGATTGAAAAACAGTATTGGTAAAGACATGGAAGGATGAAACTCTCGTGAACGGCAGATGGAGAGTCCGTTGTTATTTCCACTTGGAGAAACAGTTCAGATGGGATTTCCACAGCACAGTTATCAGCAAAGGGAAATTAGTGCATAGGAGCACCCTAATAACACATAAAGACACAGCAGTATTAGTGCAAATAGGTGAAATTCAAAGAGTGAGCACGAGAGGAGGCACATTCAGCATGAAAGACAGAATAAAGTGTAAGGCACTAAGTTCCAGCCACACTGTCGATCTTACATGACCCGTTTCACAAGTAGCAGTACCACATGAATGTTATATAATATCACATGTACCTGATATTTCACATATACGTATTGAACAGGAAACATAGAAATTGATGAACATTTACAAAGGCACATTAAAAAAAAACGATTACGCACGTTATGTAGATGGTGAAATTCACTGCAAATGTCACCGTTCCCCCAAATTAATCTATACCATTTCATTAAAATTTCAACGTACTTAATTGATAACGGAACATACCAAACCTAAAAATTCTCAAATTTATCTGGAAGATTCCAATATAAGTCGATGTGAAATTAGCCAAGAAACTGCTGGTTAAGAGTAACAGATGTAGCAATCTTTAGCTCACGAACATTCACTCACTCAAAACGCAGGGTTTGGGGCTGGGGACAGAGCTGAGGGGCCGAGTATGTGGCCAAAAGGTGCAAGGCCCTGGAGCTCCACGCTCACTGCTGAAAACGAAGGTATAGGTCAGGGGCGTTTGGAAATCTCGGGGGAAATCGGGTGATCTCCGAAGGGCAGCTGTGGACAACAGCGCCTCCAACACCCTAAGCGCACACAGCCGCGATTCCCGACGCCCCTCCGCGCTGTCACCCACAATCGCTGCGCATGGACGCGGGCTGCAGGTCAGTGCTGCCCAGGGCGGGCCCCGGGGGTCTGCGGTCGCCGCGCAGGAACGCAGCAGGTGCGGGCTGCAGGCCTGGCCCCTCTGGGAGCCAGAGGAGGCCGGACCGGGGGACCCAGAAAGGGCTCCTTCATGGACGGAGTCACCCTTCAGAGACCGGGCAGGAGGGACAGGGCGTCCAGAGTCCCAGCTGGCAGCCCCGCTGCCGCCGCACCACAAGGCTCGGCACCGCCGCCCCGCGGACGCCCCAGGCGCAGACTCGGAGCCACACGAGGCCCGGTCCCGCCACAGCGGCCCCCACAGGCCGCGGAGCCTCCTCCTCCCTGCCGCAGGGCACCGGGCCACACACTCACCATGCCTGGCTTCCAGGGTGCGCAGCGTTCTCCCCGTTCATCTACCACCCTACCACCACACAGAGGATGTGCATGTACCCGTGCATCTCCCCGGGCATCTACCACCCGCCCATCACACAGAGGACGAACGACCCTTCAGAACAGCCTGCAGCCGCTCCAGAGCGGAAACGCGGAGCCCGGGGCGGGACCAGAGCCCGGGGGCTCGCAGACAAAGGCCGGGAGCTGGGGAAGGCCCGCCCTGCCTCAGCCTCTGATTGGACAGGGATCCGGCCCCGCCCCAGAGTTTGAATGACAGTAAATGTCACCAACCTGGGGCTGAATAAGGACGGGACAGGTTCTTGGTTTCCCCACGTCTAACTCCTAAAGTGGAGGTAAGGCAGGGCTCCAGTTTTGTGAAAGTACCTATCGCTTCTGGGGACGTCTGCATTTAACCTTGTATAAGGTCGTATCTGAGCTGGATATGTATGGTGGTGTTTGTAATCCCGGTAACACTCTGGGATCTTAAGCCAGGAGAATCAAAATTTAACCACAGTCTGAGCTATGTAATGACTTAGCAGGATCTTGACTTTAAAAAACAACAACAAAAAAGACCTGGGTTCAATCCATAGTATCTGGAAAACAGTAGTATCAATTTAGTGAGTATGTATATGTCTATATTGCTCAGAAAAGGAAAGAATATTATGAAAAATATTTTCACTTTTCTGGTATCTGCAATTATGAGAAGGTAGCTTGAGATTTGAAAACAAAAGTAACTTCCCAAGGCAGCAAAATTCAGTATGTTTAAAATGTGACAGACTGTTGATTCACGGATGATGTAAGACCCCCCCAAATAATAAGAGGGAAACATTGTAACTGCCAACTTGCTATACGTATGAAACACTGAGTATGTGTTCCCCAAAATCGAAGAATGAATTCTGAGCCACAAAAGAGCAGAAAATATTTCTTGTGGGAAAGAAAGCTTCTGTCTAAAAGACACAGAAGAGGGCCCATAAAGTGGTTTACTCAGGAGTTGACTTCTCATGGGAAGCTTTATGGAGTAAAATCACAAGGTGGGTATAAACTGGGACAAAACTATGATCAACTAATAAGATTATGCATTTAGTTGCTTAGGTGAATTGATCCAATAGAAAATCACAAGGTTTGTATAAGTCAGAACAAAACTACAGTCAACCTATAAGATTACAGGTATAGGTGCTTAGATAGTATTGCTCCTATGGGGAAGCAAGTTTTGTAGCAACTGTACATGGAAAAGGACTTTTCTTGGAGTGGACATTAACCCACGTGGTTAATGTCGTTTAAGCTATCAATCATTGCTGTTTAGTCATCTTTTGTCTAGAGGTCTGGCCTTTAAAGAATACCACACCATTCAGGTGTAATCTATTCTCACTTTCTGTGCCGACTCCCCGGAGGCGCTAGCCCTGCATTGACTGCCTTAGTTATAATTATAACTAAGCTGTCTATAATATTCTCCCCTCTAAAGAGGTACCCTAACTTCCATGAGGGGGCACAGGGCAATGACCATTCTGACTGGACCTAAAAAAAGCCTTCTGCTTTCAGTTCCTGTCAGCTAACCCTTTTTCACCTCTAAATGGAAAGACCCCAGTTTTGAACTCAAAGTTTAACCTGGATTCAAACTCCCAGAGTTTCAAAAACATGTTTATTCTCTTTAGAGAAACCCTCATATCTGACTTTGTTAGTTTCCCATCACAAAATACCACTGCCCTTCTGATAAATGACACCCAAGCTGCCTACTGGAAAGACACATAAGTTCTGCTGCAATATCTGGCAGAAACTAGTTATAAGAAGAAACTCCACATATTTCTTGGAGCTGTTGGCTTCTATAGAAATTGGATCCTCAAGTTCACAAAAATGATGCCCGCATAACTATTGGGTCCAGTCACTAAGCACTGCCTCAAACCTTTGGCTTCATACTCTAACACTCACTGTCCTTTGAATCAAAAAACTGACCAGCTCATTTTAGACCAATACTTAACTGCCAGAGGCTGGGCCTTACACAGTACCAAGGTTTCTTATGCAAAAATTCTAATCTGACTTTTGTGGCAACCACGACTGCCTGACACTGGCTGATGAACTGTTCTTGAGCCAATCAGACTTATAAAATGAACCTCCTGAAAGATGCTGAGTACACCCTTTCTACAGATTGAGACAGCTATGTTAGGAATGGAGTCCAACAGGCTAAATATGCTGTGGTTACCTTGGACAAAACTATTTTGGCCAAATATGTGCTCAAAATAATACAGCTCAGAGTCCTAAACTCCCTCTGGGGATCCAATTGATTGAAACATCAACCCCAGCCAAAAAAGTCTTTACCTAGTACTCCCAGAATATAGAAGACCTGTACCCACCATATGTTGTACAAGCTCAAGATGCAAGGCTGGCACCCATATCCCTGCAGCCAGCTCAAGCCTTAGTGTCTGTGTCATTGGTGCTGACTGAAGGGTATGCAGATAGTCTTAGTGTTGATTTGCACCTAATCAGGCTAGCCCAAGGCATTCCCTACCCAAGCCAAGAGGTCAGTGAAAGTTTGTAGGGTCCTGCTGTGAAAAGTTACCCCTTAATATGGTCTACCCTTGACTATTGACAGCAACAACAGGCCTGCATTTGTAAGAGATCAGTCAAAACTGGCAGAACTATACAACGTATAGATCACAAAGCTCTAAAAAGCTAAAGGAATAAAACATAACCCTACAGGAACAGCTTGTAACCAGTTCCATAAAGTTTAGCTAAAGACCAGGTATACCTGTAGACACTCTTACACACATATAATCCAGGTGCATATTAACTACCTATACAAATTGTGAAAAACAGCTCCCTCTGAAGAGAAGGTGCACTCAAATCCTTCCCTAGTCACTCTGGATGCTGACCAGTCCATGCACAGGACAAAATTCACAGGATTGCTCCACACCTCAATACATTATTCCTCTTGGCCCTTTAAGTCTTCTTACCACAGGCCTTGTTTTGCCTTAGCTTTATGGATGATTGCCCTGAGATCATAATTTTTAAAAATTCACAAATGATAATGATTTGGTAAGCATTCTAGGCATATTGGAAACTGTCCTAGGTCCAATTAATTCTTTCACTCTCTTGTCAGTCAATTTAGGGAGAAACCATATAATAAGAGAAACAAATCACAAACTCCTGGTGGGAATTTTCAGTCTTGAGACCTTAGCTATGGCCATCCTGGCACCACTGACACTTACTGAGTTATTGCTTCTAGATGGGCCTACACCCAAAAGATTACATGTAACATGCACAGCAAAGCTTTGCCAGATAAAGTAAAAGGGAGAGGAGAGAAGCAGAAAATGCCCCCAACCAGTATACTTCAGTTGCCCAGGTGATAGTTCCTATTGCAGTGCCGGTTGTTTCTGTCTGTTAGAAATGTCTGGTCACTGATGTTTAAATAGTCACTATTATGCATGTTGTAAGAATAAATCAAAGACAGCCAAGTACTCCACCCCTGTACCTCACCCTTGCAACCCCATAAAAATCTCCCTCCATGGCCCTTCAGGGCCTGATATTTTGGGAATAATCCTGATCAGTGCTAGTTGACATAAAATAAATCTGACTCAAAATACAAGTATTTCTGCTTGCTATTGCACATTCTACTCCCTATTTCCCTGTAACACCCCCCAATCAGAGTAAAATCACTGAACTAAGTGGAAAACCATTGCATACATGTTTCTGGTATAAGTTGGATTATATTACATACTTGTAGAACTTCCTCCTACAATTATAGACATCAGGATAATAGTTACCAGTTTGTCAGTAGCCAGGCTGTGCTTTAGTCTATTGTTCTTACAAACTGAACTACTTTAAACAAGATGTCATACTTGCTCTAACTAGTTTTTTCCTCCATATAACAACACTGTAATTTTAAGCAGTCATAACCATAACCATAATCCAGTGCCAAAGGAATGGGACCTAAGACAAACAGATACCAACTCCACATTCTTACTATATTGGGAAGGTAGGTCTTTGTGTTAGGCATAAAGACCCAGAACCACCTACAACCTGTGGAACAGATACCTCCTAGGAAAGCCTTGACACTGGGAATAAAGCTATCTAACATAAGAAATCTGTAAGTATCAACTTAGAAAACAAAATAAAATAGAAAATCACAAGACAAGCAAAATGCAGCCACAAATGCTCAACTCATTCAGCACAATCAGGGGCTAAAAGAGATAGAGGAAATCAGAATAGAAATCTCTGAAATGATACCAGTGCAAGTGAAAAAGCAAATGGAAGAGGCATAGAAAAAATAATCTCTAAGGTGCAAAAAAGAAATGATGATCAAAATGAAAGATATTAAATCAGATATAGATAAACATATAGAGGAGCCCAGGAAAATGATGTAAATGATGAATACCCAACACTGATAAGAAATGGAATCAATAAAACAAATCCAAAAAATACAGGAGATTAAAAAATCCACTGAAAGCATCTGAATGAAGGCAGGATAGAACATTGATCTAGAAGATATGACTGTGACTAGTGACCAGGAAAAAAAAAGATATCTTAAAAATTGCAAAAACTACAAAAAAAATCAATCCAACATCTACAGGGTGGAGCAAAGAAGAACAACATAAGGTGAATTGGAGTCAATGAGAAAGCTGAAGACAGTGCAAAAGTCATAAAAACCTCCTCACAGAATTAGTGACAGAAAACTTCCCAAACATGGATAAAGAATTTGACGTACAAGCAAAGCATTTAAAACTCCAAATAGCCATTACCAAAATAAATCTACACTAAGGCATATAATACTCAAGACTCCAGAAATTCAATGCAATAACAAAACATTAAAAGCAGGTCAAGAAAAGAAACAAATCAGCTATCAAGTAAAACCCATCAGAATCACAACACACTTCTCAACCAAACCCTCAAATCAAAGAGAGCTTGGAGTGAGATATTGCACGCCCTTAAAGAAAACAATCTTCAACCCAGATTAATATACAACACAAAACTATTGTTCAAAATCTACAAAGAAATAAGATATTTTCATGAAAATGATCAGTTGAAGAAATTTATGACCATCAAGCCAGCTCTACAGAATGCTGTGAAGGATATATTAGAAAGAGACAACAAATGCCACAAACACATAAACACCAATAGAAAGAAGCTGCCAGGCAGGGCAAACAGTTAAACAGAGGAAGACAGGGAACCAACAACAGGAAGATAACTTGAAAAAAATAAGCCAGTACATATTATTTATAACCATCAACGTAAATGGTCTCAACTAACCAATCAAAAGAAAAACTGGTAGAATAGAACAAGAAGCAAGATCCAACAATACACTTCATTCAAGAAACACATTTAAACCCAAAAGAAATTAATAGACTAAAATTCAAAGGGTGGAAAACAATTCTTCATGCCACAGGAACCCAGAAAAAAGCAGAGGTAGCTATTCTATTTTCAATCAATGCAAGCCTTAAGCCAAAACAGATCAAAAGAGACAAAAAAGTTCACTACATATTTGTCAATGAAAAACTCTAAGAAGAAATAACAATCACAAATATATATACACCAAACACAGATGCACCCAACTACATGAAACAAATATTAGCATCAGCTGCATATGAGATGTTCTCCAAAACAGTAATCTGCAAAAATGTTTAAAATGTGGAAATGAATTGAAATCATTCCATGCATACTATCTTACTGTAGTGCAATGTGACTGGAAATCTATGACAAAATAAATCACAAAATTACATAAACACATGGAGATTAAACTACACCCTTCTGAAAAAGCAATGGATCACAGAAGAAAGTAAAGACAAAATTAAACAGTATATGCAATTAAATTACAATGCCAATACAACATACTAAAACTTATGGGGTGCAATAAAAGCAGTCCTATGAGGGAAATTTATACTGATGAAATCTCACATCAGGAAAACAGAATGAGCTAAAATAAGCAACTTAATGTTGAACCTCAAACTTCTAGAAAAAGGAGAACAAATCAAATCCAAATCTCACACTGTAAAGATAATGAGCAGAAATTAATGCAGTTGGAACTAACAAAACAATAAAAAGAATCAATGAATCAAAAAGCTGGTTCTTTGAAAGAATAAATAAAATTAATAAACCATTAGCCAACCTCATTAAGAAGACGAAGGGGGAAAAAAAAAACAAATTCAAGCAATGAAAAGGAGAAATCATAACAGATTGTTGAGAAATCCAGAAGTTTTGTCAATCCCTACTGAGAACCTATATTCTAATAAGACAGAAAATATAGAAGAAATGTATAGATTCTTAGACACAATTGAATAGCCAGAACTAAATTAAGAAGATATAAAAACTCTAAATAACCCATTATTGAAGGCCTGGAGGGCAACCCCTTCCATCTCTGCTGCTGGGATCCAGGTGATTCCAGTAGGAAGCACCACTTGCAATCCAGGTGGACCACTCGGGAAGGCCAGAAGGTTGACCCCTCCCATTACTGCTGTGATCCAGGTGGGCCATTCAGGAAGACCCAGAGAATAGGCCTTCCCCTTGCTGCTGCCACAACTGAGGTGAGACAACCAGGAAGGCCTAGAGACTGAAGAGAATGCCAGCAATACAATATGGTCAAGACTGGGGCGCACAGGATGGACAGGTGAGACCAGCAGCATGGTAAAGTCTGAAGCAACAATAGCAATATGAGCCAACAGGAGGTAAATCAGGTGCACCAGCACTGTGCTTGAGAACAAAGACAGATGGAATGGAAGTAGGCAGGTGGGGACTCCCATTTTCTCTTTTTAAAAATTATTTCTCTTTTTCTTCTTTCTTATTTTTTTTCTCTTTTCTAAATTGCTGGGGAGAACTCTACCCACAGAAAACTAACTCCATCCCCCGAACCAGAGGCCAAGTTCAGATAATCTCTTGCTTACCCCTTCATTCTTTCTCTTCTCTCCTCTTCTCTAGTTTCTCAAAGCTTGCCTGATCATCCTTTGTCCTCCAGTCTTGCTTCTGCTTTCTTTTCAATTATCTTTTTTTATCCACTATACTTAAATTTCCCCAGCACAAGGTAAAACCACTCTACCAAGTAGAAACACTTTGCATATGAGTTCCCAATTTATGATCATTTCTTTTATATAATTGTAGATTTTGTTCCTATGATTTAAGTTACAAAATTAATAGTTACCACACTTTGTCAGTTTCTGCACTGTGGTTTTTTCTAATGTTATTGCTACTTATAATTGTACTAGTTTAGTGACAATGTCATATCCATTATAATCAGTTGATCTCCCTTCTGTAACAACATTGGAAAGCCCTGGGGTAATAATTTCATCATATCTCAGCACCAAAGAACTGGGGACTGAGCCAAATGGATACTAACATTTCACTGTTAATTAATTAGGAAGGTAGGATTTGGGTACAGGCAAAATCCAAAAACCTCCTACACACAGAAGATATCCCTGAAGAATAGTCTTTTTCTAGAGAGAACTTGAAACTAGTGATATAGCTACCTACTACAAAACTTACAAAGACCAACACAAAACAAAATTAAAATTTTTGAAATAGAAAATGACAAGACAGAAGAAAAATGCAATCTCAGACCTCCAGCCTATCCAGAAAAAGTTCAGAAGACTAGATAGAGAAAAACAGAAGACACATACCTGAAATTTCTGAAATGATAGCAAATTGAAGTAAAGAAACAAATCCCCAAGTCTACAAAAGAAATCAAATCACAAATAATCTCTCAGATAAAAAAAGAAATTACAAGGCAGCCACCAGCATGCTGCTCTGGTAAGTGCCTGTGGCCTGGCAAGCCGTGGCCACCCCAGGGCGAGAACCGTATCAGCATTTCCTGAGATCCATGATGCGCCATGTTGGACCTTGGGGCGCTGGGGAAAAGGGCAGCCAGCTCATCCCTCTGGTGGGCAGCTGTGAGCCTACCAGGGCCAGGCTAAGAATCAAACATCCCCCTCACCCGCTGCTAGCAAGTGAGAGCCAGAAATCCAAGCATATCTTGTGAGTTTGACTATAGGAAATATAGGGGATTTTCTTCTGCCATCTCTTTGAAGGCAAATATTTTTATATCTGTTTTGCTCTGTTCTGATCAATGGTATTGCTCTATTCAATATTCTGTTTTTATAATTTCAGTATTTCCTTTGATATTGCTCTACCTGATTGAAGGAACAACTATCATGAAGAAAAACAGATATACTATTGTACCTGTTGCTGTTATCCAGGTAACCTGCTGTGAGGTTCTGTACCAATTTCACTGCACTGCCTCAGTTGGCTATGTCCTGTCTTGTTCTGCTGTATTTTACTACATTCAAAATAAAGTAAATAAATAAAACAAAAAATAATAATAAATAAGAAAAAATTTAAAAGGTAAATAACAACAACAAAATAGACCAGTAAGGTACTGAGCAACCTGAAACATATAACTAAACAGATAATGGAATTAAAAAGCAAAGGGAGGAGGGGGCGAGTGCTCTGAAGGATATAACTGCATGTATACTTGAGGGTGTGGGATTGATAATTGTGTTGCTGGGTTTTTGTTGGATCAGAGAGCAGAGCTGTTTGCAGCCTCACTGTTTAATGTCCACTTTGTATGCTTTGATTTTGTAACTTGAACAACTGCATCCAGGAAGACAATGTGTAGTGTATCAACTAGTGATTTCTTACTGTTCATTTTTTTTTAAATTCTGTATTGTTTCTACCCTTTTTTCTGTTTTGCTTTATTTTTCCCCCTCTTTAAATAAAATTAAAAAAAAGAAATTATAGCAATCATAAAGAAAATGCTCAGTAAATCTAGAGTAGAGACAGATTAAAAAATAGAGGACAATAAGAAAATGAAGAATGATAAGGCCAATAAGAAAAAGAAGTACAATGCATCAAACAGATTTAGACAGATATCCAGGAAATTAAAAATTTCATGGAAAGCTAGAAAAACCACTTGAACAAAACTGAAGATAGACTTTCAGACCTTGAACACAGGATCACAGTTAGCAATCACAAAAGGAAAGATCTGCTAAAAATAACAACAATAGATGCAGAAAAAGCTTTTGATAAAGTCCAACACTCATTCATGATAAAAAAAAAACTACAGAAAATCAGAATATATGGTCTTTACCGCAATCTGATAAAAGCCATGTATGACAAACCAACATCTTACTAAATGGACAAATACTGAAAGCTTTTTACCTAAAATCAGGAAGAAGACAAGGATGTCTTCTTATCACCACTCCTATTCAAGATAGTTCTGGAAATACTAGCAAGAGCAATTAGACAAGAGAGAGACATAAAAGGAATAAGGATAGGAAAGGAAGAAGTTAAGTTATCATTATTTGCAGATGACATAATACTCTACATAGAAGACCCCAAAAACTTCACTGAAAGACTTCTAAACCTAATAACCAAATTCAGTAATGTAGCTGGATACAAAGTCAACAATCAAAAATCAGTAGCATTCCTGTACACAAACTGCAAAAGCACTGAGAAAGAAATAAGGAAACCACACCCTTCACAATAGCACCCCCCCAAAATGAAATACTTAGGAATCAATCTAATAAAGTAAGTAAAAGATATATACATTGAAAATTAAAGTACTCAAAAAAAGAAATTCAAGAGGATCTCAGGAAATGGAAAGACATTCCTTGTTCATGAATAGGAAAAAAAATGTGAAAATAGCCATTCTCTCAAAATTGTTACACAGATTTTATGCAATTCCAATAAAAATACCATTAGCATACAGCATAGACCTAGAGAAATCATTCCTAAAATTCATCTGGAAACAGATGAGACCCAGACTAACAAAGGAAATCCTGGGCAACAAACACAAGGCAGCAGGCATCACAATCCCTGACTTGAAATTATACCATAAAGCTACTATGATAAAACCAGCACAGCATGGTACTGGCAAGAGAACAGACCTGATGATCAATGGAATAGATTAGAAGATGCAGTCACAACCACAAACAAACTCAGCCACCTTATCTTTGACAAAGGTGCCAAAATGTTCATTGGAAGGAAGACAGCCTCTTTAATAAGTGGTGCTGGAAAAACTGGCTTTCCATATTCTGAAAACTAAAATTAGAACCATGTCTATCACCATGCATTAAACTAAAGTCAAAATGGATCAAAGATCTAAATATTAAACTAGAAACACTAAATCTACTGGAAGACAAGGTAGATAGAAATCTTGAAGACATAGGTGTAGGCAGAGAGTTCATGAACCAAAATCAAACTGCACAGGAAATAGAATCAATAACTAGGATCTCATATTATTAAAAAAGTTTTGCATGTGAAAAGAAATCTCCAACATAGTGAGAAGAAAACCCATAAATTGTGAAAAAACTTAGTCAACAATCCTTCAGACAAAGGACTTCTATCTAGAACATATAAAGAATTAAAAACAAATGAGACCCAATCCAAAAATGAGCATCTGAGATGAACACACATTTTCAGGTAAAGAAATACAAATGGCAAATAAATATATGAAAAAATGTTCAGCACTATTGGTCATTAGAGAAATGCAAATTAAAACCACACTGAGATTCCATCTCACTCCAGAAAGAATGGCCAAGATCAAGAAAACAACCAATAACAAATGCTGGAGAGGCTGTGGGGAAAAAGGAACTCTTCTGCATTGTGGGTGTGTAGACTTGTGCAGCCACTGTGGAAACCAATCTGAGGTTCTTCAAAAAACTGGGATTGGAAGTCCCATTTGCCCCCGCTACTCCCCTTCTGGGTATTTTCCTAGAAGAATTAAAAACATCATACCATGGTAATATATGTGCACCTATATTTATAGCTGCACAATTTGTAATAGCTAAATCTTGGAAACAACCCAAATGCCCATCAACCCAGGAGTGGATAAAAAAGATATGGTTATTTGTGTGTGTGTGTGTGTGTGTGTGTGTGTGTGTGTGTGTGTGTGTGTAGAGAGAGAGAGAGTACTAAATCAGCCATAAAGAAGGACAAACTTGAGACCATACTGGTAAGTGAAATGAATAAAATCCACATATGTAAACATCATACTGTCTCATTAGTGTGAGAAACTGAATGGAAAGATCAAAATTATAGAATAGATATTGTAAAATGTAAAAAAAACTCTCCAAAAGAAAAGACACACTATGATGGGGGAAATGGGAAAAGAAAGAAAGGAAAAAGTTGGAAATATACTATATACATGATATTTAAGATCATTATACAGCTAGTTTCCTTAATTCATTGAAAACAAAGGTTTATTTTAATATTGTCTGAACAAGATTTGATGCCTATATTTTACTCTGAATAACTACTATGAAGATAACAATAAGCAATACATCAATTATTGTTACTGTCCTACACTATGCTCTGAAACTGTTTTAAAATTATTTTTTGTTTAAAATTTAAAATGAGATAGCATTGGAAGTTTCAAAAAAAAAGATTTTATCATGTTTTTCTGAAGGATGTGAAATAATCTTTTGATTGGAGCCACAATCTATGCACTTTGACAAGAATCCTTTAATGTTCAGAGATGAAACAAAATCTCTAATGATTTCTTAAATCAGTTCTGGTGACTATTTTGTTTTCTCTATTGATTAAAAATGTGAAAAAAAGTATTCTGAACATTGGATAATTTATTTCATTGTCTTTTCTACAATTTGCAATGTCACCCAAAGAATTTAAATGTGTGAGGGAGCACCAAGATGATACAGTGGTAAGCAGTATAGAAAGAGCCTCTCTGAGAGTCGCTGCCCAGATGCTGGAATATAGCAATGTGAGGAAGACAAGAAGGAGGGAGGTGGGTCCCCTGGACCCAGGAAAAATCTGAAGCATGAATTGAAGCTAATGGAGAGAGTGAAGAGAGAAACTTCAACAAAAAAGGAGGTAGCTGGTGGCACTTTCTCCCTGTGTGACAGGAGTAATTCAGAACTGCAGACACATGGAGAGATACACTAGTGCAGGGGAGCAGGACTGCTCTGGCTGGTGGTGAGTGCTATGGGCTCAGTCCAGTCACACATGACATTGATCAGCCAGGAGTCATCTAGAAGATGGTCTGCCTGAGCTCAGAACTCAGAGCTGCTGCCAGCTCCATCTAGTGGCTCCCACCTGAGCTCATGCCTGCAGATGATGTGCAGATGGCTGCAGGCTGAATGAGTCTGCTCTGGGCCAGGAAGTGCAGGCTGTCTGAGATTATCCACTACCCTGCCAAAAAGCTATTGCTGGCTTGCTGTGCTAGAACAGCATGGATTGGGACTCTCTAGCCACAGGCTGTCTACCAGTGACAACAAAGACAAAGCTGGAAGTGGACTCTTCTTTTTCTCTCTATCGTTTGTTTTTTGTCATTGGCATTGTGGTTTTGTTTTTGCTTTTGTTTTTTTTCCCTCCTTCATTGTTTGATATTGTTTTTATATGAGTATGAATGTGGTTTCTAGGCTTTTTGTGGTGGTGGTTCTGTCATGGTCTTCTTTTTCTCTCTTCCTTTTCTCTTTGCCTCCAGTCTTCTGCACCAGCTTTCCAAAGTTAGTGTGATTCCCCATTGCCCTCTGGCCTTACTCTAATCTCTTTCATCTCTTCCATTTCTCTATTTTCTCCTCAACCCATTGAAATGTTAACCCCTAAGGGCAAAACTGACATATTAAGGGCTTGTATATTGCATATAGTATTCTGGTTCATTTTAGATTTTGTTATAGAACCACAAATCTAGCTCATACAGCTAAAAGGGGTAAATTCATGGTTAGCTCAGTTTGTCATTTTCTAGGCTGTGTTTGATACTATTGGTACCACTACAGCCCAAAACAACATAATGGTTTTAAGCAGCTGTTCATCCTGGTATTCCATGACTTAAATTGATTAAGAGTCACAGTGCAACAGAATCAGGAACTGGGCCAAACAAACAGCAACTTCTCATCTCCAACAAATTGAAGAGGCAGCATCTCCCAACAAAGTCAAAACCCTAAAGGCATCTGCAGCTGGAAGATACCTTGGAGAAGTAGACATTATTAAGAGTTCTAAATACTAGCAATAAAGCAACTCACCATAGGCAATTTACAAGCATCATCTCAGGAATTAAACTAAAAAAAAAAAGAAAAGAAAATGAAAAAACACTTAAATAAGATGCACCCTCTGACATCTAGTTTACAAAAAGCAAACTCAAGGGGTAATGAGGTGGGACAATTCAAAAGCATCCAAAAGGAATTAAAATTACTCTGGGGGGATTATCAGATCACGTACAATGAAATTGAAAATCAATAGCAAAGGAAACCACTATAACTACATAAACATATGGAAATTAATAATACCATCTTGAAAAACCAGTGGGTCACAGATAAAATTAAAGAAGAAATTATACAAATTTTACAATTGAATAATAATGCCCGTATGATATACCAGAACCTATGGGTTGCAGTGAAAGAAGTCCTATGAGGTAAGTTTATTATGCTGAATTTCCACATCAGAAAAACTAAGCAAGTACAAATAAACAACCTAATGTTGAACCTCAACATTTTAGAAAAGGAACAGCAAGTGAAACACACAGCATATATTAGTATGGAAATTGTAAAAACCAGAGCAGAAATTAATATGATTAAGACTAAGGAAACAATACAAAGAATCAATGAATCAAAGGGTTGGTTCTTTGAAAGTGTAAATAAAATTGACAAACCTCTAAGAAGCCCCTCAAAATAAGGAAAGACACAAATCCATTCAAATAAGAATGAAAAAGGTTAAATAACAACAGTGCTTGCAGAAATTCCAAAGTCAATAAAATTGAAAAAGTTATTTTAAAAACTACCAACAAAGAAGAGCCCAACTTTTGATGGGTACACTGCTGAATTCTACAAGAAATTTAGAGATCTTATGCCACTACTCCTCAAACTCTTTAATGAGACTGAAAGGGAAGCAATACACTCAAACTCAAATCTGGAAGCAAGCATTACCCTGAGAGCAAAACCAGAGAAGGACCCAATCAAAAAAAGAGAAGTGCAAACCAATTTCTTTAATGAACTTAAATGTAAAAATCCTTAATAAGACAATGACAAACAGAATGCAGCAAATCATCATGAATATTATGCAACATGATCAAATAGGATTCATTGCTGAGATGCAGGGATAGTTCAACATACACAAATCAATAAATATAATACATCACATTAACAGAACCAAAGTTTAAAACTACATAATCATCACAATACATGCAGAAAAAGCATTTCACAAACTCCAATATTCATTCATGCTAAACCTCTACAGAAAATTCAAATAGAAGATCTTTATCTCAATCTGATAAAACCTTTCTATGACAAACCAACAGCCAAAATCATACTACAGGTACAAAAACTGAAATCTTTCACTCTAAAATCTGGAAAAAGGCAACAATGCCCACTGTCACCTCTATTGTTCAATATAGCTTTGGAAACATTAGCTAGAGCAATTAGATAAGGCAAAGAAAAGGAACACAGATAAAAAGAGTTTAAATTATCATTATTTGTAAATGATATGGCACTTTACAAAGAAGACCCCAAAATGCCACCAAAAGACTCTTAGATTTAATAACCCCAGGTGAGTAGCATAATAGGTTGCAAGTCAACAGTCAAAAATCAGTATCATCCCTGTATACAAATCACAGACTCACTGGCAGAAATCTATTTCACAATAGTATCAAGAAAATGAAATACCTAGGAATCAGTCTAACAAGGGAAGTAAAAAAGACAAGGAATGGCTTAAAGTGGCTGAAAAGGGAGGTGTGGCAGACCCAAGAACACCTACACAGAACTGGCTCTCAGTTCCCTGCATGTGGGCTTCTCATGAGAACTTGAGCAGGTGTGATGGAATAAAATAATCATGATATAAGGGTGGGAAATATAAAAAGGAATAAAAGGAAGGTTGTCAACAAGAGCTCACTATTATGCCTCTCTTGATGTATTCTTATAACCTATTTTACAGGGTATCCTTTTATCTTTATTTTTATTTTACTGTTTTCTCCCTTTTTGCCCAACCCAAGTTCATCCAGCAGAACACACTTTTCCACTACTATATATATATATATATATATATATATATATATATATAGTGTGTGTATGTATGTATATATATATATATATATATACATACATACACACACATATAGTGTGAAACTTTGCCACTGCTTTGCTTGTTTCATTCTATTCTATTCTTTTCTGGAACAGAAAGAATCTAGAAATCATCTCTATGTAGAGACTCGAGTTCTCAGAATCTCATATAACATAATTTAGCTTAGCCAGCCAGGAAAACAGAGGAGGACCTTTGGGTACATTATTTTCTCCCTCTCTCTCTCTCTCTCTCTCTCTCTCTCTCATCCATAGCCATGAAGGTTTTATTTTCCCTTTCTCTTTCTCTCCCCTAGGCTGAAGAAATGAAGGGATTCTTCTTAGGGAATGCCAAAAAAGTTTTCCTACCATGTGGAAGGGAAGAAAGGGAATGCATGGCCTCAGTTTTTTTCTTTCTTTCTCTCTCTCTCTCTCCTTTTTTTTTTGTATTTGTTGTTGTTGTTGAGACAAAGTCTCATTGTGCAGTTCAGGCTGGCTTGAGCTCACTTTGTAGCCCATTGTGGTCTTGAACTCACAAAGATGCTTTTGCCTAAGACTCCTGAGTGCTGAGATTAGAGGCATGTACTATCATGCCCAGCTGACCTCAGTTTTTCTTCCTGTCACACTAGACCTAAAGACCTGCTTTAAAGTTAGTCTCTCTTTTTTCTTTCTTTTTCTCATTTGTGGTCACTCCATGGGTACAAATTAATTAGCTAGGGAAGCTATTACTGACCCTGGTGCAGGGCAGATCATTCTTGGCACTATGTGTGTGACCTAGAATTTGGTCCTCTTGTCCTTATATTTCTGTTTGCCATGGTAATTTACTGCTCCTTTAGTTTTGCTACTCATTTGAGAAATTATCCTGGTCTCTGACTACCCAAGTTTGAGCTCAGGGTCCTGTTTGTGCTTTTCCCTTGGGTGGCTTTTTCTTTCTCAGTATGTTACTTTGTTCTGGGGCACCATCTTGTCTTCTTACATGCCCAGGTGCTTTCTTATCTTTGTAATATGGCTGGATGCTGCTTTGGGTTAGCTGCCACCATTTTTGTCCACCTTTCCCCCCCGCCAACTGGCCTTAGGATAACTGGAAAGCTCACCCTTGTAGGTAGGACATAAGCCTTCAATTTTAGAAAACATGTGGCCATCCTCCTCTTCTTTTCAATTGGGCTAGACCCCTTCTTTGTATCTTTTAACAAAATTTGGGTAGTTTAGATCAACATGTGAGGGTTTGAGCAGAACAAAAGAGTAACCAGTATTATGACTTATATCTACATGTATCCCCAAAGCCTCATGCAGTCATGGGTGAAGCTTTGGGGAGTAGATGGATCTAGAGTGTGTGATGCCAAGATCAAGGATGCATACTAGAATTAAGAATCTGAGAGCTGCCTGCCATAATGTTGGGTAGTCTGGATATAATATAAGGGACAGAAAGAGGCTTGTTGCCCTTTTGTTTATTGTTGTTGCTGTTTGTCTTCTGCTCTGTGATGCCCCTCTTCCATGCTACCCTTCTTTGGAGCCAGCCAACTATGAACTGAAACTTCTATGAACTCTGAGTTAAATAAATTTTTTTCTTTAAGTTTGTGTTTTGGATATTTTGTCTTGGTAATGAGAAAAGTGACTATTTCAGCCAGTAGAGTTTAAAATATCAATGGAAACTTTTGATAGCCATTGCACTTTTAAGCTAGAGGTTGTACTACCTAGAAATTTATAGCACTGTTGCATTCTATTCAAAAGCTGAAAAGCACCTTTGAAGACACACTTATACTTGGTACAGAAGCTTTATAAAACTGCACTCTGAATACCAGTGCATCAGATTGGCAGACACTTCAGTGAGCACATGCAGATTCAGGTGCATGTAACTAGTATACACACAGACAGTGACAATTCTTGCTGAAGAATAGCACATAATGCATGGTGTGTAATTGCAAACAGAGCTGTCAGTGTTTCAGTATAGACTAAATATACCTAACTTGAACCTAGAGTTTATGCTGCTGACACATTCACATTATTCTCCTAGCCTGCTTTACTCATGAGCCTAATTCCAGTTTCTAAGAAAAACATCATATTCAGTAATCAGCCTTATGTACTTGGCACTCTGAAAGTCAGTATTAGAGGTAAGCTGAAGACATTCCACTGAGCACAGGAAGACTCAGGTACACATATCTGTTCTGTCCCCCAAACACTCAAAGCTCTAGCTGTTTTCAGCTACAAACAGCACTTTCTGTACTGTTCCAGTGTTCACTTCTATGACTGGGAATCTCTCATTGAAAATCCAGAACTTCAGCATGAGAGAAAAGCTGTAGAAGAAATCTTTGATATCTGTTAAGCCTTAAACCAAGATTTCACATTGCTAAGACAATCACAGTATTCTGGTCACCTGCTTTACAGGACAGCTGCATAACGTTTTCTAAGAAACCCTCATATTCAGTAAGTGGGCTTTATGCTCTTGAACTTTGGAAATCAGTATTGGAGTTAAGACTTTATAGTGAAGATAGGAATATGCAGGTACATTTATGTAGCCTATATTCAAATACCCCAACTACAACTCTTTACAATTGCAAATTGCACTTGATACCTTCCATTTGCTTCCATGGATAGTAAGCTCTCATCAAAAATCCATGCTTGCAGCCCAAAAGTAAAACTGTGGGTGAAATATTTAATATTAGTTAAGCTTTAAACCTGGAATTCATGTTTCTAGGATTTTAATAAAATTCTGGTACCCCACTCTACATACAAACTGAATAACAAATTTTAAGAAAGACTCATGTTCAGTAAATTGTCCTTATACTTGCACTCTAAAGTCAGTGTGGAAAGAAGTATACATTCTAGATTGACTACCTGGATAAGTAATGCCAGTTTATGTGCAATAGAAGTGAAATGCCTAATACTTATAGAGCACTTTCTATATGGGAAGAACAATAGCTATGAATATTTTTATATCAAAGAGGTTCATGACATAGATGTGTACACACTCATTGGAATCTGTTTCACTGCAATACTGCTTCACCCAGATGTGTAAGGGTCCTTTGGCTTGAATACGTATTGGTTTTAAACTGTTCTTTAGCTTTCATATGATATAGGTTATATCAGCTTTCCATTGAGTTGGTATACATGCATCTCCTTCAATCTAGTCTGTTCACAAACATTCCTACCCAAATTACCTGAAAAGTCTCAAGTCAAATTTTCAAACGTAGCTGATATCAATTATTTGTTCTACTTTGTTTTCAGTTTGCCTGCCTGGATAAGTAATGGCTGCTTACTTGACATAGAAGTGAAGGCCTAATACTGTGTGTAGTACAACTAGGATAGTTTTGATGAGATGGATGCACACCTACTCACTGAAAATCCTGTGTCACTGCAGTACTGCTGTTAAGATGTCAAGATATAAGAGATTTGGAGCTTGCATATGTACCTTTGGGAAATTGTTATTCAGCTATTGTGAAAAGATGCCTATCATAGTATTGTAAATTCTCAAATATCTTCAAGTCAAGTTTTCAAGTTTCACTGATATCAAATGTTTTTACCTCCTGGTTTTTCAGTTTTGCTATCTGGATAAGTAAAATCAGTTTGCTTTCTAAATCCAAAGAAATATACCTAGGAATATTTGTGTATAGCCTAGATGCAAGGAGATGGAATTGTGTATATTCACTGGAAACTCTATTTTACTGAAATAATGCTCTTTAGATACGAGACATATAAAGGACTTTTGGCTTGCATACATATAATTCTTCGAACTTGCTATTGTGCTCTTGAAGAATGAAGCCTACCACAGTGTAATAAATATCTGAGAGACGTCAGGCATAGTGGTCAGGCTTAACAGACATCAATAATTTCTTTCCCTGCATTGTTTTCAGTTTAGTTGCCCAGATACATTATGGCAGTAGATTGATGTAGAAGGTGAAAAACTCACTGTGACTATAGTGAACTTTATAAATGGAAACAACAATAGTTAGGAATGCTTTGTAGAGATCACATTCAAAGATGGATGTGTTGCTATTCAGCGGAAACTCAGTTTCACTGCCATAATGCTATATAGATATCCAGACATATAAGGCACTTTTGGCTTGCATTTTTGGGTTTCTTTGAAATCATTATTGGACTATTGTCAAAAGGAGCATAATGGTTTTATAATTGCATGAGAAACAGCACCTCAAGTTTGTAGCCTACAACAATATTAATTATTTGTTCTCCTGCTTTGTTTTTAGATTGGCTACCTGGATTAGTACCCTTTCTAAATGCAAAGAAATACACTTACAAATATTTGCATGATTCAGTGAGATGGATGTGTACCTGCTCACTGGAAACCATTTCACTGCAATACTGCTTCATAGATATCCAGGCATATAAGGTAATTTGGGTAGGAATGTTTGTGAACAGACTAGATTGAAGGAGATGCATGTATACCAACTCAATGGAAGATTTGTTTCAAGGTAATACTGATTTTTAGATAGTGAAATATTGTGTATAATGGCTATTTGGCTTGCATATGTGTGTTGATTTGAAGTTGCTTTTGATAACACAGACTATTCACAGTGTTCTACATGTCTGAGAAGTCACAAGTGAAGTTGATATCAAGCTTAACTGATATCAAGTATTTCTTCTCCTTTGTTTCCAGGGTGATTCCTGGATAAGTAATGGCAGTTTAATTGCCATAGAAATAAAAGGTCTAATAGTGCCTATAGTGTAGTTTCTAAAGGCAAAGAACTATAGCTAGGAGCATTTCTGTATAGACTAGATTCAATGAGATGTGTACTAGTCAATACTCACTAGAGAAGCAGATTAATGTAAAGTATATACCTATGTAAGAATTTACAAGGTAGGCTTACAACAGTCTTCCCCAGAGTCAGTGGAAGAGTACAAAAGGATGGCCTGCACATAGGAGATCTGGAGGACTCAGTCACAGGTCAAAGACCAGGAATTCACGTAGCATCCCACGTAAATTCATATCAGGAGACTGAAGAGTATGTGCTGGAAGCAAGATGATGTCCAAGTTGAAGGTGAAAACTGGAGCGCCTCCAAACAGCCTTCTTTCTTCATTTCCCTTTTATTCCACTTAGTTTACAAACCTTTTGGCTGGTGCCACTCACACACAAGGTAGGTCTTCTGTCTTCAGTGCCTCCTCTCAGACACACCGAGAATGTGCTAATCCAATTAGCTGAGCATTTCTTTCTCAAGGTGACATCATCAGTTAAGTATCACAACCACAACCCAGCCTTTGTAAACTTGAAAAACAGACACATTTCCTTAAGTCTCCAGATACAAAGACAAGTTCATAACTATACCTAATATGTTATAAGTATCCTGTACCCCAAATAAAAGTTCCCTCCACAGACCAGAAGGCAGGTTTACTTTGGTGATGCTTATGCTTAACATTTTATAATTTGAACATTATAACATATATTTAACAATACTGAAGAACTGACATTAAAGCTATCAACATTATAAAACATTGGAAGCACATTAGGAAAGAACTATCACAGTTATAATTATTTCTGTAACTGATCATGGAGTCAAAACTGGTATTTAGAATTACCTTCTTGTAGTACCCATTCTGTACTCTTTTTGCCTTCAGCAAGCACATCAAGGGGTCTTGGTTCATTCCATGGTGTAGTGCCCCACACCTTCATTTCTGAAGGTTCTGGGCCATTTGTCATCCTGCTTGGATTGGGTGGTTGTAGTTTCTTTTTGATTTTAAAAAATAGGGTAGCACTAGAAGGCACTCTGAGGAATCTCATGCATTCCAAATATATTTTTCCTTTCTTTCATTGCAGAGTAATAGTCCAATTGCCCTTGATAATCTAGGACAATTATACTTGCAAATGCTGTAACTCTGTTTCTAGCTGGTTTACTCAGAGGCATGGAGAGACCAAAATGACTAGGGGGAAGTCTTATCTTCCAGTTCAATGGAATCATTGTTGTTTTTCATGGTACAAGTATTCCCCTTCTAGAATGAAGACTTCTAGGCCAACAGAGCATAAGGTCAAAGAAACAGGGAGCAGAAATTTTCCAAGTGGATCACTAGGGTGGTACTAATCCCACTTCCACCTTTTGATTCCTGGACCTGTGAATCCATATAGTGTATTCTAATTCAAAGCATATACAGCTTTTTGAAGAACCTTGACTCATCCTTCAAGCTATTGTTACCTAGCTGGCTCTGTAACTGTGTCTTCAAAAGGCCATTCCACCTTTCTATGAATCTAGTTGCTTATGGATGGTGAGTAACATGGTAAAGTGATGAATTCCATGAGGATGAGTCTATTGCCTCATTTCTTTGGCTATAAAATATGTTCGTGTTGTACAAATGCAAAAGAGTACAGGATATCTATCTACACACTAGAGAGCCAAGAATCTAGCTGAGGGCCTGAATCCCACAGCAATGTCCTACATGAGTTCAGATGAAAATCTAGAACCCATGACAATGTCCTCTACAAGTCCAACTGGAGGTCTAGAACCCACAACAATGTCTCATGCAAATGTGTATCAAGGGTTTGCCCTGGGAAGGCCCAAAGGTCAGCTAGAAAGTCTTCATCAGCAAGATGAAAGATCTATGCCAAAAGCCTGAGAGATCTTTACTGGAGCCAGAAAATGATATTCAAAGTAAGGACAGAGCTTCCCTGAAAAGAACCACAGCCATCCTGAGCAATGGTGTGGACCCAAGTTTCTCCAATGATGAAAACATCTGAGTTCATACTGGGAAAACTAGCATGATAAGTTTCTCCAGGAGAATCAACAACACTCCATCTTTCCCTCTAGTTCTGCTTTTATGCTATTGGCAACAATCTTCAGGTGGGTCGTTCACACCCAGAAACATGCTGATTCACTTCAGCTAGGTGTTTTAAAGTGATCATTAGTTAATCCACCATATTTGGTAGAGGCAATGCTGTGAGGAATTCCATGATGGTGGATAAGGCATTCTGTAAGTTCCTAGATGGTAGTCTGGCAGAAGCATTATATGCAGAAAATAAGTATCTATGCCATTCATTAAGATCAAAGTGCTGTTCTTTGCATGGTGGAAGCAATCCAGCATAATAGACCTGCCACCAGATTGCAGACTGATTACCCTGAGGAATGGTGCAACTTTGGGGACTCAGTGTTGGTCTCCAATGTTGTCACATTGGGCATTCAGTAGTGTCTCTAGCCAGATTGGCCTTGGTGAATGTGAGTTCACATTCCTGAGACCATGCATAACCTCCATCCCTGCCATGTTGGCCATTCTTTTCATGAGCCCATTGGACAATGATAAGTGTAGCTGAAGAAAGAGGTTGACTGGTATCTACAGAAAAGATCATCCTACCCGCTTGATTATTAAAGTCCTCTTCTGCTGAAGTCAATTTTTGCTAACCATTTATATGGGATACAAATATTTTTACATCCCTTACCCATATGGAAGAGTCTACCCATATACTTATTTTCTAAAAATCTTTATTGCCAAATTTCCAGTCATGTTCTTTCTAAGTTCCTATCTGGTAAGACCATCAGCTACAGCCCATGAATCAGTATGCAGTCATACCTCTTTCCTTGCAGGCAAAATATCTTACCAGGTGCACTGTCTGAAGTTCAGCCCACTATCAAGATTTCCCTTCACTCCATGAGGCCCTAGGTATATACTGTGAGGCAGAAAGCAATATACCAGGAGTAAGAAACTGGGCACCTGTGAAAAGTTATGTTTGCCCACTGATCTACTCCAGACCAATCACATATATCAGTTCTATTTAATAGTGGGCTGCTGCTATGCACATTAAGCTTTATGACTCTGTGGTTTAGACAATACCTACTTCATAATGGACAACTCGGGTCACGTGGCAACCTGGTCACATGGTATCCCATGGGCAAGTGTTCAGTTTCCATTAAGTTTCCATAGCAGGCCAGGAGTGTTGGGGACCACAAATTATAAATTGAGGTTGAGGACCACAAATTATAAATAGAGGTGAGTTATGCCATCACTCATAGGGTAAGATGTGGTCTGCCAAGAACAATACACTGAGGGCAAATACTCACATGTGGGAATAGAACTTCACTTGTTTCTTCTGTGATGCCAAATTTATTCCTCATTCTAACTCCTCACTATTCCAGGAAGAGTATTCTACCACTCTCCACTGAACTTTTTACTAGAGAAAATAAAATGAGATGAGTGAAAGAGTCATTTGTCTTTACCCACAGCCTCCTTTTATAAATTACTAAATCTGTTTCTGTTTTTTCTTCATCCTTTGCCATACTCCTCATAATCAGTTGGTGATCTTAGCAAGGTCTCCAATATTTGGCACCCAGAACAGAGACACTCTGATTAGGCCTGAGAGAGATTATCTACCTGAGTGGAAAAAGAGGACATCAGTAGGTGAGAGAACTCCATAGGAAGAATTCAGAGAGGTTCAAGTGAAAGTGAAAAGATCCCTAGTGCCATGGAAAGTTTCTTACTAGCTAAGATAATGGGGCAGAATTTCTTGGTAAAAGAACAAAGGTATGTACAGTTGTTGTGTATGTTGTTGAAATAGCTGGAGCCTGGGTCAGCACTCACATATTGACAAAAATGTAACAAGAAAGTGTTAAAGATAACATGTGGTTTCCAAAGGCAGGAATCTTGGATCTTGGATACTGGAAATTGAAAATTGGGATAAGGTGGGAGAAAATGGAAGGATTTCTCATTGCAGATGAAAGGCTGTTTCTCCTGAGATCTTTTCAGCTTGGGGCCTGGTAAAACATGTTTTAGGTCTGTTAAGTTCTAATGCCCTAAAGTTCCTGTTCTATGACAGTACCAAGGAAAACAAAAACAAAAACAAAAAAAGAAAAATATTACCCACTTTGCTGCCAGTTCCTGGTGAAGATCCAGAGTCAGATAAAAATTGAGTCAAAAACTCATTGGCCTGAATCTCCAGAATTTTTAGTTTCCATTAAGTATGCTAGTGATGTTGAAGTCATGAGTCTGAACTTCTGGGAGAAATACAAGAACCCAAAAGCCAGCTTTGTAAAAGCATCATGTCAGTCACAGCAGATGGTACAAGCTATGCTCCAGCTACATATCATGGCTAAAGCTACTCAAGACATCAAACAGTTATGTCTTTGTCCCTGTGCCAATCAAGAGCTCCTGGAGCTGTTGTGTCCCACTCCTCCTGCAACTCCAACTGCGCTGTGATCCAGCTCTTGGCTCCACAAGGACACCCTCTCAGTCCCCCTTCCCTTTGCAACAGCTAAGGACCACAGAGTTGCTTCTGGGAAGTGGACACAAGGCCTAGGACCACGGAGCAGCACCAGCATCTCAAGGACAAATGGGAGAACCATGGTCCTAGCTAATCACAGGAGGCAAGCACAGATATATTTACAAGGAGCCGAAGTTACAATGCTTCAAAAACCTTTTGAGAATATAAGATTAAAATGAGGCCCTTGAGGTAGTTAAGGCCACACAAAAAAATCTTAAAGATTATCTAAACCCTTGTGAAGATGTATAATTATAAAATTTCAATATTAGTTCCAATTATGTTAAGTCTTATAGAGAAGGATCCATAAGTGCTGTTAGAAGAAAAGGAAAGTCTGCCCACCTGGCAGCACAGGTAACTCCAGCCAGAGGCGCTCAGACAGGCTTAGACACATGGGCATCCCTTGAGGCCTGCCTTCTCCACAGATGACCTTTGGGGACCAGTCAACTCCAGCCAGAGCTCCCACCCTTTCTCCCAAAACCTTGGACTACAACAGATTAACTGAGCTAGCTTGAGGGGAGATTCAGTGACTGCCTCACCCAAATGGAAAATCTTGGCAGGCTCCAGTCAGTCCGGTGAGTATGCCCCTAAAATAGAAGTGTACAGAGGGTAAATAGATCCAGTAGTAAAGCTCCCTCCAAGTAACTGTAAGTGAGTCTGACAAGAGTAGAAGTGACTCCTTTCTGCACACAGAAAACATCAGGCAAGAGTGAGGAGTGTGACAATAAAGACTCCCCCAACTTGGAGAAAATCAAAAGGGCTTATGAGACACACAGGCACACAATAGGGACACAGTAGGGCCTCAGCTAACGCAAATACTACAGACAGGGAGATTTGGTGACCTGGAATAACCTGAAGATAAAGTAATAGCAGGAACTAAAAGTTGACCTACATCAATACTACTAGATTTGATAGCCAAGGAAGAATATAAAACTCACCCAACAGACCCTGTAGTGGGAAGACAAGTGACTGGCTCACCTCTTCATTGTGGGACCCAGCAATTGGAAAAATATTAACCCTACATTAGGACCAAAAGATACATACTACACACAGTTGACACTAGTGGGATTGAAGGACCAAATATTAGCTTGAAAGGGGAAAAATGGCAAAAGAAAAAAGAAAAATGCAATCTCAAACATCTAGTACACCAGGAGCAAGTACAGAAGACAATGAAAAAGAGGACTTCAAAAGTAACACTCCAGAAACCTCTGAAAAGATAGTGAGTGAAATAAAAAAAATAACTCCATGATGCTATAGAGGAAATCAAATTAGAAGTATTCTCTAATGAAAAGATAGAAATAGCAACCTTAGTAAAGGAGTTGCTGAGCACAGCTAAAGAAGAAACAGAGAAAAAAGTACAGGAGCATGGGAAACTGATTGAAACCTTGAATGAACAAAATAGAAAACATACAGAATTGATGAAACAAACTCAAAGAGATATCCAAGAAACAAAAAATTCTATTCAAAATGTGCAAAACCATTTAAATGAAGCTGAGGATAGGATTTTGGACCTCAAGGGCAAGAGAGAATTAGTGATCATGAAAGGATAGAACTTTTAAAAATAACAAAGCAGCATGAAGTGACAATCCAACAGCTTCAAGATGATGCCGAGAGAAAAAACATAAGATTAATAGACATCAATGAAGAGGCAGGAGCCAATGCAAATGACATAGCCAAAATATTCACAAAAGTAATAAGAGAAAATTTCCCAGACATGGGAAAAATCTGATATGCAGATCAGTGAGCCATATAGAATGCCAAACAGTCACAACCAACATAAATCTACACCTAGGCATATAATAATTAAGGTCTCAGACATACAGCATAAAAACAGAATATTAAAACTGTTAAAGACACAACTCACCTATAAGGAAGGCCCATTAGAATCACAGCAGACTTTTCAGCACAAACCCTCAAGAAGAGCTTGGAGTGAAGTATTTCAAGTCCTGAAAGAAAATAACTTTCAACCCAGACTGTTGTACCCAGCAAAACTTTCGTTCAAATTTAATGGAGAAACAAGATACTTCCATGACAAAGAACAACTGAAGAAATTCACGTCCACCAAGCCAAACCTAGAAAGAGTATTGAAAGACATACTAGCTAGAGATAAAAATGACCACAATCCCCAGAACAACAACAGAAAGAAACCACCAGGTAGGACAAGCAATTAAACAAGGGCGAAAAGCAGAAAGCAAACAACTTGAATATAACATGGCAAAGTCAAGCCAGTACATATCAGTGTTATCCATAAATGTAAATGGCCTCAATTCAACTATCAAAAGAAATAGGCTGACAGAATGGATCAAGAAACATGATCCCACAATATGCTGTATACAAGAAACACATCTGACCCAAAAGGAAACTCATAGATTAAAAGTCAAAGAATGGAAAACAGTATTCCATGCAACAGGAACCCAGAAAAAAGCAGGGGTAACTGTTCTATTTGCAGACAACATAAACTTCAAACCTAAAATGATTAAAAGAGATAAAGAAAGTCACCACATACTTGTTAGTGGAAAAATTCAAGAGGAAGAACTAACAATTATAAATATATATGCACCAAATACAGGAGCACCCAACTATATAAGACAGGTACTAATGGACATGAAAAACCAAATACACAATAACACAATTATAACAGGGGACCATAACAGCCCATTGTCACAAAGAAATAGATCAACTAGACAAAAAGTCAGCTAAGAAATAATAGAACTGAATAATGCCTGTGAGCAGTTAGACTTGTAGATGTTTACAGAGTGCTCCACTCAACTGCATCAGAATACACATTCTTCTCAGCTGCACATGGGACATTCTCCAAAATACACCATATATTATCCCACAAAACATTCTTAATTAAATGCAAAGGTATTGAAATTATCCCATGCATACTATCTGACCATAGTGCACTGAAATTGGAAATTAATGTCAAAAAGGTATAAAACCTGCATAAATACATGGAAATTAAATAACAACATTTTAAACAACCAGTGGGCTACAGATGAAATTAAAGGAGAAATAGAGCAATACCTACAATTCAATGAAAATGCAGACACAACATGCTGTAACCTGTGGGAAGCAATGAAAGCAGTACTAAAAGGGAAATATATAGCAATAAATAGCCATATCAAGAAAACAGAATGAGCACAAATAAACAACCTAGTGCTTCGTCTCAAGCTTCTAGAAAAAGAAGAGCAAGTTAAACCCAAAGCTCATAGAAGAGAGGAAATTGTAAAGATTAGAGCAGAAATTAATGCAATTGAAACCTAAAAAATACAAAGAATTAATGAATCAAAAAGCTGGGTTTTTTGAGAGAATAAAAAAAATTGACAAACCTCTAACTAATCTCAAAAAGAAAAAGAAAGAAAAAAAACCAAATTCATGCAATAAGGACTGAAAAGGGGGAAATTACTACAGATACCATGGAAATTTAAAAGATCATCAGTACCTACTTTGAAAATCTCTACTCACATAGAGTGGAAAACACAGAGGAAATGGACAGATTTCTAGAAACATATGAACTACCAAAGCTCAACCAAGAAGAGATAGCAATTTTGAATAACCCAATATCAGCTATTGAAATTGAAAATGTAATTTAAAACTTACCAACAAAGAAAAGCCTAGGTCCTGATGGATTCACAGCTAAATTCTACAAGAAATTTAGAGACGATTTAATGCCAATACTCCTTAAACTCTTCAATGAAATTCAAAAAGAAGCAGTACTCCCTAAATCATTCCTGGAGGCAAGTATAACTTTTGTACCAAAACCAGAGAAAGACCAAACCAAAAAGAAGAACTATAGGCCAATCTCACTAATGAACATTGATGCAAAGATTCTCAACAAAATACTGGCAAATAGAATGCAGTAAATCATCAAGAAGATTATACATCATGACCAAGTGGGATTCATTCCAGGAATGCAGGGATGGTTTAACATACACAAATCAATAAATGTAATATATCACATCAATAGAGCCAAAAACAAAAACCACATGGTCATCTCAATAGATGCAGAAAAAGCTTTTGAAAAGTCCAACACACGTTCATGATAAAAACCCTTCAGAAACTCGGAATACATGGTGTCTACCTCAACCTCATAAAGGCCATCTATGACAAACCAACAGCCAACATTATACTAAACAGACAAAAACTGAAAGCTTTCACTTTAAAATCAGGAACAAGACAAGAATGTCCACTATCACCACTCCTATTCAATATAGTTCTGGAAACACTAGCCAGGGCAATTGGACAAGAGAGATAAATAAAAGGAATAAAGATAGGAAAGGAAGTAGTTAAATTATTGCTATTTACAGATGACATGATACTCCATATAGAAGACCCAAAAACGCCATTAAAAGACTATTAGCGGTAATAAACAAATTCAGCAGTATAGCTGGATACAAAGTCAATGTTCAAAAGTCAATAGCATTCCTGTACACAATCAAAAAACTCACTGAAGAGAAACTATGGAAATATCACTCTTCACAATAGCATCTAAAAAAATGAAATACTTAGGAATCAACCTAACTAAGAATGTAAAAGACCTATTTGATGAAAATTATACTACACTAAAATAGGAGATTGAAGAGGACATTAGGAAATGAAAGGATATTCCTTCCTCTTGGCTAGGAAGAACCAACTTTGTGAAAATGGCCATACTCCCAAAACTGTTATACAGATTTAACATAATCCCAATCAAAATACCATTGACATACCTCAAAGATCTAGAGAAAACACTCTCAAAATTGATTTGTAAACAGAAGAAACCTAGAATAGCAAAGGCAATTCTGGGCAACACAGACAAGGCAGGAGCCATCTCAATTCCTGACTTGAAACTATACTACAAAGCCACAGTAATAAAATCAGCCTGATACTGGCAAAGAAATAGACCTGAGGATCAATGGAACAGATTAGAAGATGCAAGCACAACTACAAAGACTCTCATCCACCTGATATTTGACAAAGGGGATAAACATGTTCACTGGAAGAAGGATAGCCTCTAATAAAACCTTTGCTAATTGACCTAATTATAAACTTAAAAATTTTTAAATATTTGCTATATTTTGATTTGGCCAAATATAGCTGAGTACACTCTTACTATATAAACAAATTGTCTTCTGTATGTCTGTTTGTTTGTCTAACCAGTCTGTAAACAGCTATTTTATTTGAGCTCTACAATTTTTCTTCTTTTTCTTTTTGCTTTTTTGGATTTTTAAAACATTTGTCTATAACTTAAGCTGGTTTATAGATGTGATTAAAACTAAGGACATATTTCCACCCAGGTTGTCAACTGATCAAAATGATATCAAGATTGTTTTTACAAATGTAATACATATCATCAATCTGTGTGCAAAAACTCAATAATCTTTCATTGATCAAAATAATATGTTAATTGTTATGATTTTGTTCTTATAGGTCATCAAAAATTTGTTAAAATAATTAAATGGGAACCTCTCATGCTTAGGAACACTTTTGGACAGGACTCCCCTTGGTGAATAAAGGAGCAACTGCCTGGAAATATCTTGTTCTAGACTTGTTCATTAATGGGGCCCCAATAATTTCCATAATCTTATGGGAGACACACCCCAGTTAATGTTGCTAAACATATTATTGTAATATGTTTATGTTGGTCACCATCAGAGGATTAGGTTTTCTGTGGGTAAAATAATAAGATTCCATTAAAGGATGGTCTGGGTACAAAACTGAATTAAGAGATAAAGGTTTCCATATAGCTATGACATTCATTATTATTCATCTCATGATGTACTAAATTTATTCATGTGTACTGGTGTACAGGTGTCCTAAGATACAAAATGGATTGTTCATAGTAATAACCTTTTTCTGTATTCAGGTATCTGCCTTTCTCTTGTGTGTCATATACTTATAAAAAAGAGGTTAATATTAAGCCAGAATGAGACTACCTATCAAATAATTTTTAAAAGTCTTCTGTGACTTATATATTATATATGAGTCACTACACTTAAAGATTCTCAGGCACTAAACAACTCAGACATTGTCACAACTTCTTCAATGACATACCACTAAAGAGTAACAAATTAGGTGAGAACTTCTTTATGTATTACATAGAGACAATTGACTAAAAAACCTCTTCTATAGTAAGATAGATATTTAACTGTATTACAGAAATAATATCATAATTATTATGCTGACAAACTGTGTGGCTCTTGATCTCAAGTTTTCTCTGTACATCTTATATAACTGTTGTTTGTAAACATTTAATAAAATTATAATAATTAAACTAACTGCTCCCACTATAATTCTAATGTCCCTCATCTTCTCTTCTGGGTGTTCAGCAACTAAAGTTTAGAGGGTAGAACTAGAAAGATTACTGGCCAAGAGGACAGGCAATATTTTGACCCTGATCCTCCAAAGCCAATGAGGATCAGGAATATGAGGGAACATTTTTATGAGATCCTACAACTTTGGTGAGTCACCTAACCTCCTGAGTAAGGAAACTACTGGATGCCAGAGGGCAGGAATCAACACATGCACAGTTGATCAAATGAAGGTCACCAAGAGAAAACACAATTTCCCCTGATTTTACAGGAAACAGCATGATCAAGCAAAGCCATGACTCATCCTGAAACTGACACTGACAGAAGAGTTGAGGGGCTTTATATATCATTCCAAAGAAATGCCTGAGGAGAACTAACTGATCTTGGTAGACAGCAAAAGGTTAATCTTGAATAACACAGTTTCCATTTTAACTTGGTCATTAACACCTGGCAGAAAAATAAAGTATAACCAAAAGATATATAAAACAAGGCCATAATTATAAGGAAGATATAAAAAGAACTCCAATTGCTGACCCCTTATGGCAATTTCCAGTTACACTCGTAGCTCACTACTGCTATGAGTAAAAAAATGTTTAAAAACACAATTACAGGGGCTGGAGATTTAGCTCAGTGGCATAAGTGCCTGTCTGGTAAGTGCAAGGTTGTGCCAAAACAAAAAAACACAATTACAAAAACAAAAAGAGGGAGCACTGTTACCTCTATAGGCACAAATAGATGTTTCAGTCTTTACCTTAAAATTTTTAAACCCAGTTTCAGAAAGTAAATCCATCAAACCTCCATTGGTAAAAGGACAAATTGATAAGTACATGTAGGGTTTGAGTCAATGGCAGGACATCTAAATAGGAAAGTTGGATGGCCCAGTAATAACGGGGCATGCTTGTGTTTTAATAGACAATAGAATCCCATTCTGGCTGCCCTCCCAGAACATGTGACCATGGAGAGACAATATTCCAGCCCCATGACAAAGCCTGTTCCCATTCAGCCCTCTAGTGCAACCATTTTCAAGGATGATCCTGGAGGGAGCCCAGTACAAGTACTGAGATCCAGGCAGGCTGCAAAACCCATAACATGGAGACAACTAAAGACGACAACACAGGAGACTTGCATGCTGATGACTCAACAGGACCTCCCACAATCTCATGAGAATGTTTGTCACTATGACAGCCAGCAAAACCTGTACCTCTGCCACAGGGGAAGAAAACTAGACAACATCAAATGCTGTTGATCCTCAAGTCACACTGTTTCAACTACTAAAAATAAAAAGGGGGGAAATTGAGAATAGAAATAATAACTGGAAGCTAGGGCTTGGAGACCTTATGGTCCATGATGCCATAGTGTTCACAGGACAGGATGAGATCTGCATAAGACAATACAGGGAAGACAAGTTCCAGGCTTGGGAATGGATCTTGTTTCTTTTGTGAAGCTAAACTTACTCCTTATTTTACCTCCTCAGTATTCCAGAAAAGTACTCTCTCATTGACCTCCACCCCTGTATACTTTTTGCCGGAAGAAATAAAAGTGGGCCAACTGAAGAGGTACTTTGTCTTTACCCATTCTAGGCACTGACCTCCTAACTTCCCTTTTTATAAATTACTAAATTTGTCCATTTTTTCTTCATTCTTCACCATATTCCTCATACAGGCAGTTGGGAATCTTGGCCATGTTCTTAATACAGGAGCATTTTTCAAAGGAAGAGTAGTTATCTGCAGGTGATAACAGAGTTTTGCTCCAAAATCCTAAAGCTCTGTGTTGTGATTCACCTATGGGAGCCTGCCAGAGTCTCCAAACAACATCTATACCTGCTACTTACATTTCAAATACCATTAGATCTCCTGGATCATATGGTTCCAGTGGCAGAGCAACCTGGATAGCAGCCTGGACCTGTTTCAGAGACTTCTCTTGTTCTGGGTCCCACTCAAAACTAGCATCTTTCTGAGTCACTCAGTAGATGGGCTAGACTAAAACATGTAAGTGAAGGATGTATTGCCCCAAAATCCAAATTGACCACTAGATGCTCTGCCTCTTTATTGGTTATAGGGGCAACCAGATGCAATTATTTATCTTTTACCTTAGAAGGGCTATCTCAGTATGCCCCACATTACTGGACTCCTAGAAATTTCACTGAGGCAGAAGGACCTTAAATTTCAATTGAATTTATTTCTCATTCTCTGACTCAAAAATGGTTTGCTAACAAATCCAGAATGGTTGCTACCTCCTGCTCATTTGGTCAAATTAGCACAATATCCAACATAATGGATGAGTGTGAGATTTTATGAGAGAGAAAGATGATCAAGAGTCCCATGAAGAAAGTTGTTTTACAGGGCTGGAGAGTTCACATTATCCTGAGGTAGGACAGTGGATGTACATTGCTGGCCTTGAGAGCTGAAAGCAAATTTTTTCTGATGGGCCTTATGGATAAGAATGGAGAAGACAGCATTCAACAAATCAAGAGCTTCTATTTGGTCTCTCCAATCATAACCCTTACACTGCAGGTTAAGAACCTAATGTGAAGATTCTTCCAAGTGTTATGTATATCTGTCCCAATTATGCATTCTGGAACAGAGGAAATTACTACAGGATGGAACTGAGGACCTGCTAAACCCCCTGAGACAGATCTTTGCTAAATCTCTGTTGATCCCCTGACTTTTATAAGTCACTTCTCTTATTAAAGGACTGCAATAATGTTTTGGATCCCCTGGAATCAACATTAGTGCAGAATCAGTATCCAGTAATACCCAAAATGTCTATTTTTCTCCCTCCAATGTACAGTTACCATGGAAAAAGGCCTTCTGTCTCTTTGAGAAAGGATGAGAAAAAGAGTGATCATATACATTCTTGGTGGTGCCCAGGGTCTCAAGAGGACCCAGCCTCCCCTTCATTAAAGGTGTTCTAGATCTTCAAACTGGCTCAAATCTTAGAACTGACTGAGAGTCCATGATTCTCTTTTACTTCAATTTGAAGCAGGTTTCTGTTCCTTTGCCTTAAATTTTTTATTATATAAATCTAGTAAAAATTTAGCAGTCTTCCTATCTATTTCACTTTTGGGAACACTGTGCTTAATCAGCCAGTGTAATAGGTCTACAGGTGTCAGATCAATCCAATCATTGTTCTGTTTCTGCTGTCCATTACAATGTGTGTACCTTGCTTTTGTCAGTTAGTTGCTGCCACTTAACCTCCGCCACTCTAGGATCCAATTGAAACTATCACCCTTAATTTCCCAATTGAATAGCCATAGTTCCCATTGTAAGAGGAGTGTGAATTGACAAACACAGAGAAGAACAATGATATGGCTCTTCAGGAATACTGCTGCTGCTCCCTTATGAATCTGTTTCTTAAGTTGTTATTGAAGGGATTATCCCAATGTAGAGAATTAGGTTTCACATGACAAATTCACTCCAAAATTCCCATTTCCCTGAGCCTTTGAATCCCCTCATGAACAATAAACCATAGACTATCAGACACATCGAAGTCATTCATAGTGGGTCATCTCTTGATCTATACTTCTGCCAACCAAGGAAATACACTACTAACACTTTTTTTTTATTCTGTGACTGGCAACATTAAACTCAGAAATTCTGCATAATTCTGCATAATGGGGACATATTGACAGATTCAGTCTGATCCAAGTGTATGTTTTTTCCACTATTATTCCATACACTTAAAATTCATTCCTGCACTGTTCATCAGGATCCTTCTTATAAGAGAAGAGTTGGGAAACTCAAGAAGTACTTTGAGAATAGCAGACCTGATCATGGGTCACACTCTCTCACTCTTAGGAGACTTTGGTGATTTGAGCCTGGTTACAGGGCAAGAGGCAGAAGTGGGTGAGTCATGCTGAGGCGTCTGAGCATTATCATGCTTGGTCAACATAGGATTTGTTTCCTCAGGTATATGAGGAGAGGCCAACATCAGAGGGGGTGGAGGTAGGGATGCCTCCAACAATGTAGGGGATAATTCTTCTCCTGTGTTAAAATAATCTCACCAGAATCTAGGACAGTGATAGTAAACCTATGGCACACATGCTGTTGTGGGCATGCAGAGCCCTCTCTGTCAGCATCCAAGCCAGGTTGCCCCATCACCCCAGCACCTGAGCATCAGATAAAAGCACACATAACAGTTATGAGCTTGCTTGGAATGGAGCATTTCTTATGAGAAGTCCAAATTTAATATCTAAGATTTAGCAAGGACATGTACCAATTAAGAGACTGAGATTCTTTTATTAATGTTGTGCTATCCCCTTGGCATATTTAAGTCTGAAGCATCATATTTAGTTGTTTGTGAAGAATTTATAAAAACAAGAGCAAGGACTTATATATTTGCTTGGATTGGCTATGATTTTAGCAAAATACAAACTTTCACCTTTCAATAAAAATCTGTTTGTATCATTGACAGCTCTGTTATTGTGTTTTTTTGGTTTTTCTTAACACAAAAGATGTTAATGTATGAGTTACTGGTCATGTATCTCAACATCCTTAGCCTTCTCAGTTTCTTCTCAAACATCTCCATCCCAGTTCATGAGATTACACTCTTTTCCAATCAATGCCCTGGACTTTATTTCACATACCATTCAAGCCTGAGAATTAAACCTATGCTATATTTCAGCCAGTTGAATTGTGAGGGCCTGTGCTTAGATTTCTGCAATCTCAACCCTGTAGCTAAAGGAGAGGAGATTACATTTCAAGACACACTTGGACACTTTTCATGTCTTTATGTGTGTCTAGGCCAGGGAATTTGAATCTTTGAGCTCCTTATTTTATTAATTTTTCCTCACAGTTAAATGAATTTAGATTTCCTATGCATGTTTGAGTTCATTATTTTCCTTCACTAGTTTATCCAGTGATACTAAGAGCAACCAGGTAGGATTGTTGTATTTCCCACTCTTCCAAAAATATTCAAAAATATTATATATGCTGTAAATTCCTTACATCCCACAAGGGGTGAATTGTGATACTCAAATGAATCTACACTGTATTCAGTAAATCCCATCAGTTCACAATAAGGATTATCAGTATTCTGCACGTTATCTTTTTTTTTTTTATTGGTACCAGGGAATGAACTCACGACCACATGCTTGCAAGGCAAACGCTTATGCCACTGAGCTAAACCCCCAGCCCTTCTGCACATTATCAGAAGGAGAGATCATGGCATTCTTAGGCCTCCTCAAATTAGATAGCCAACTCCAGGAACCACAAAACCCATTAAAGAATTTCATCTTTACAATTCTCTTTCAATACAGCTGCTTCTGGTACCGAAATCTACATCAGTCAGTGCTCACATATGTAGATGTGCAATGATTTCCCTGTAGACTTACAATGACTGCTTATCAAGTCAGGTGTGGAAGCATACAAAACAGTTGCTTGTCCACAAGAGATAGGAAGGATCCAGCCAAAGGTTGAAGGTATGGAACTCACTGTAGGGTCCTGTGTGAGTCTGTATCAGGAGACTGAAGAGTCTGTGCTAGAAGCGAGGAGATGATGTCCAAGGTGAAGGTGCAGACTGGAGCTCCTCCAAAGAAACTGAAGTGAGCCTTCCTTCTTCATTTCCCTTTTGTTCCATTCAGATTGGATCTTCTGTCTTCAGTAAATCCCTTCAGTCACACTCAGAGCTATGTGGATCCAATTAGTTGGGTGTTTCTTATTTAAGTTGATTCAATCAGTTATCTCTCACTAGATGAATGTGTGCCTAGTGACTGGAAGCTCTGTTTCTCTACAACACTGCTATTAAGACATTCAGATTCATAAGAATCTCTTGGCTTGCATATGTGTATTTCTTTTTAAATTGCTTTTAAACTATTATGAAAAATAGCCTATCATAGTAGTGTAAATGTTTAAGAGACCTCAAGTAAAGTTTATGAGCTTGACTGATATCAACTGAGGTTTTCTTCATGCTTTGTTTTCAAATTAGCTGCCTGAATAAGTAAAGAAAATTTACTTTCCACAGAAGTGAAGGCCTAAGAATGCCTGAAATACAGTTTTCACATGCAAAGATTTACACTGAGGATGTTTTTGAATATAGGAGATTGAATGAGGTTGCTGTGCACCAACTCATTAGAAACTGTTTCAGTGAAATACTTTTTATTTTCTTATTTATTAAGTTTATTGGTACAATTTAGACATATATTGATCATGACTTACATCTCTGACCATGTAATTTTTAGACCTCAAGACATAAGGACCATTTGGCCTGAATATGTGTGTCATTTTGAAATGGCCTTTGAGTTTAAATATAATGCAAGCTATCACAGTACAGTAAATGTCTATGAAGCCTCATGTGAAGTTTTTGAGCTTAACTGCTATCAAGTATCTCTTCTGCTTTGTTATCAGGTTAATTGCCTGGATAAGTAATGGTAGTTTACGTGCATATAGTGACTGCTGTGCATATCCCTAGTGTAAAGAACTATAACTAGGAATATTTGTGTATAGAATAAATTTAATCAAATGGTGTGTGCCTACTCACAGGAAGCTCTGTGTCACTGCAATACTGCTTTGTAGATATGATTCAGGGGAATGAAACTCCCAACCTACTATATGTCTGGTACAAATTTGTGTTCTCTAAAATAGAAGAATGAATTTTAGAACAATAGAGGTTAAGAGCAGAATATATTTATTGAGATAAAGAAAGCTTCTGTCTGAGAGAGAGACAGAAGGGGTCCTGAGCGGGTTGCCAAAGACTCTGTCTTTTCTAGAGTTTTTATATCTTAAAACCACATGGTGAGATGGATCTAAGGTGGGGAAAACATGGGAATCGCAAGGTAGGCATAAGGTGGGACAGAACTGTGGTTAACCAATAAGATTAATTGTTCAGGTAAAATTGATTAAATTGGGGACCAATGGGGAAGCAAATCAGGTAGAAAGTGGGCATTCTTGAGGAGCAGTGACTCTTCCCATAGGGGACTGGAATGGTGACTCCTGGCTTTCTCAGGGTGACAGAGAACTATTTAGAATAGCAGTCCTTAGGATATGGGTGCATTTGTTTGGTCTTTTGTCTTGAGGCCTGGCCCACAGCAGGAGGTGTCTGTCTCCTCCACAGTTGCAAGATATCTGGGCTTCTGCACTGGCTCTTTTGAGGACCTAGCCCTGTCTGACTGCCTATAATATTTCTATCTAACCTGGTTGCCTGTAACAGATATGCAGATATATATTTGACATTTGGCTTGCATATGTGTGTTTCTTTGAAAGTGCTATTAAGCTCTTATTAAAACAAGCCAATCAGAATGTTGTAAATGTCTGAGAAGACTCATATCAAGTTTTTAGCTTAAGTGTTATCACCTACAGTATTTGTTCTCCTGCTTTGTTCCTAGGTTGGTGCCTGGATAAGTAAAGCAGTTAACTAACTATAGAAATGAATGGTATAACAGTGCCTAGAATTTGCTTTTTAAATGCAATGAGCTATAGCTAAAATACTTGCAGTGAGAAGGATGTGTGCCTGCTCAAGGGAATTTCTGTCTAACTGCAATACTGCTTTTTAGACCCAGTTATATAATGGACATTAGGCTTGGGTAAATGAGTTTCTTTGAAAGCGCTATGGAGCTACTTTGAAAAGCAGTGTATCTGAGGATTTTAAACATTTGAGAGGCTTCAGCTTATGCTTTTGAGCTTAACCGATATCAGGTATTTCTTCTCTTGCTTCCTTTTCAGATTGTCTGTCTGGATAAATATTTGCCATTTGCTAGTCCCAGAAGCAAAAGCCCTAATGGTGTTGTGCAATGTTTTTAAATGCAAGAACCACAGCTAGAAATGTTTGTATATAGATTAGAGTCAGTGAAACGGATATATATGTACTCACTGGAAGACTTATTTAACAGCAATACTGCTTTTTAGATAACCAGCTATACAAGGAAAGTTTGGCTTGCAGATGTGTTTCTTTAAAATTGCTATTAAGCTCTTACAGGTGGGGTACACCCTATCACAGTGCTGTAAATGTTTGACATGCAGCATGTACACTGTTCAACCTTAACTATTTCTTGTCCTACATTGTTTGCACCTTGGCTGCTTAGATAAAAGTCTGAGAAACCTCAAGGCATGTTTTCAGGATTGACTGATACCAACTATTGATATAGGGGAATGAAACTCCTGACCTACTATATGTCCAGGATGAGTTAGTGTTCTAGGAACAATGTGTTTTAGGAACAATGAAGGTTAAGAGTAGCATATACTTATTGAGAGAAAGAAAGCTTCTGTCTGAGAGAGAGACAGAAGGGGTCCTGAGCAGGTTGCCAAAGACCCTGTCTTTTTCTAGGGACTTCTATAAAGTAAAATCATGGGGTGAGATGGGTTCAAGGTGGGGAAAACTGGGAACTCACAAGGCAGATTGGCATAAGGTGGGACAGAACTATTGTTAACCAATAAGATTAACTGTTCAGGTAAATTTGACTAAATTGGAGACCAAGTGAGTCTTATAGAAAGTGGGCATTCTTGTAGAAAGGGAGCAGTGACTCTTCCCTTAGTGGGTTGGGATTGTGACTTCTGACATCCTCAGGGTAACAGAGAACTATTTAGAATAGCAGTCCTTAGGATATGGGTGTACTTGTCTGATCTGTTGTTTTGAGGCCTGAACCACAGCAGAAGTTATCTGTTTCCCCCACCGTTGCAAGGTATCTGGCTTCTGCACTGGTCCCTTTGAGGACCTTGCCCTGTCTCACAGTCTATAATATTTCTAATTAACTCAGGTGCCTATATCACCATTTCTTCTGGTTTGTGTTCAGGTTGGTTTCCTGGGCAAGTAATGGAAGTTCATGCGCCACAAAAGTGAAAGGCCTATGGGTACGTAGTGCAGTTTCTAAGCAGAGTTTACAACTATGAATGTTTGCATATAGACTAGACTCAATGAGATGGATGTGCACTTTACTCATTGGAAACTATTTGATTGCAATATTTCTCTTTGGATATCCAGATATTCAAGGGTCATTTAGCATGAGTATGTGTGTTTCTTTGAAACTGCTATTGAGCCCTTGTGAAAGGAAGCCTGTCTCAGTGTTATAAATTTCTGAGCTGGCTCAAGTCAAGTTGTCCAGCCTAGTGAGTATTTCTTTTCCTGCTTTGTTTTCAGGTTGCCTCCTGGTTCCCTTTGAGCTTTTGTGTAATGCAGGCTATCACAGCATTGTAAATGTGTGAAAAGCCTCAAGATGTTTTCAAGCTTAACTGATATCAACTTTTTTTTTCTCCTGTTTTGTTTTTAGGTTGCCTGAATAAATAAATAATAGCAGTTTATTTCCATAGAAGTGAAAGACCTAATATTGCCTATAATGCATCTTCTGAATGCAAAGGAGGTCATCAAGGAATGTTGATGCATAGATTAAATGAGATGGATGTGCATCTGCTCACAGGAAGTGCTGTTTCAATCAATACTGCTTTTTAGATATCCAGAAATATAAGGAGCCATTTGCTCAAACATTTGTGTTTCTTGGAGATTGCTATTGAGCTTCTGCCAAAAGCAGGATATCACAGTGTTTCAATGTCTGAGAAGCAACAATTGAAGGGTTCAAGCTTAACTGATAGCAACTATTTCTTCTCCTTCTTTCTTTCATGTTGGTTGCCTGGATATGTTATACAGGTTTGCTTCCCATAAAGTGAATGGCCTGTGCCTAGAGTGTGGTTTCTAATTCCAATGAGCTAAGAATGTTTGTATATTGAGTAGTTTCACTGTGATTGATGTGCACTTACTCAATGGAAGCTCTATTCCACTGCTATTTAGATATCTATATATAAAAGGATCCATAGTCCTGATATGTATTTTGATTCAAAATTGCTACAGAGGGCTTATGAAAAGCAGGGTCACAAGCATTGTAACTGTCTGAGAAGCCTCAGTTCACCCTAAACTGATGTTAAGTATTTCTCCTGCTTTATTTTTAGGGGATTGCCTGAACATGTAATGGGAGTGTACTTCACATAGAAGGGAACAACCTAATACTGTCTATAGCACAGTTACTATTTGCAACAATCTAGAGATGGGAATGTTTGTGTGTATTCAATGAGATGGATATGCAACTGCTCACTGGCAGCTTTGTTCCACTGCGATACTGATTTTTAGATATTCAGATATATAAAGGACCATTTACTTGAATACATTATCTTTGGAATACTAGCCTCTCGTAAAAGCAGGCCATAACCATTTCTCCTCCTGCTTTACTTTCGAAGTAGTGTGACTCTACTTTTCATACAAGGGAGCTGCCTGATCATGGACAGAATACAGGGGCTAATGGCAAACAGCGACAGCTAGGTGTTTGTGTGCAGAACAGATTCAATGGCATGGATGTGTGCCTGTTCATTGGAAGCTCTGCTCCATTGTTATACCAGTTTTTAGGTGCCTATTGGGCATTCCTTTCCTGTCTCCTTCCTCCATCCCCTTCCCCATCTTTAAAAGTTTATTTTTTAATTTCTTGTCATCCCTCTTGCATTTCAGTTTTAAATTTCAATTTCTCATATAAGAGAAACTACATGACTTTACTTTCTGGAATTGCATTTTGTAAGTGGCGCAATTTCTTTCTTCCTGGCTGAGTAATATTCCACTCCATATTACATCCCATTTTGTTTATTCTCTCATTTCTCAATTGGCATCTAGGCTGTTTCCAACTTATCTATTTTGTGAGTTTTCTTGCTATAAACATAATTATGCATTTGTCACCATAATATACTTCAAATCTTTTGGTAACATACCAAGTCATGGTATAACTGGATTAAATGATATTTCCATCTTTAGTTTTTGGAAGAATCTATACAGTGATTTCCCTAATGGTTGTACTATATTACATTTCCACCAACAACATAGGAGAGGTCTTTTTTTCCCACATCCTCACCAAGATTTATTGTTTCTTGTGTCTTCATGATAAGTCATTCTGACTGAAATGAGATGGGATGTTAACTTAGTTTTGATTTGCATTTCCATAATAGCTAAAGCTGCTGAACATATTTTTTGGTACATATTGGCCATTTGTCCTTCCTGTTTCAAGAAGTGTCTATTCAATTCATCTGTTTACTTATTAACTAGATTCATTTTGTTTAATTTTTGCAGTTAATCTTTGAGATTTTATATGTATATTCTAGATATTAATCCTCCATTTGAAAAAGGTGGCTGCAAAGATATTCTCCCATTTATTCCACAAGTTGTAACTGTACTCCGTTGATGATTTCTTTTGCTGTGAAGAATCGATGTAGCTCCATTTGTTGCTTCTTGATATTATTTCTTGTGCTATTGCTGTTCTACAGAGGAAGGCTTGGCCTGTGCCTATTTTTCAGTAGTTTCAATGTTTCCAGTTTTTCCAGCTCCATTTGTTAAAGAAGCTCCTTTATCCAGCCTAACTTTTTGGCACTGGAATAAAAAATTGGAGGGCTACATGAATTGGTTTCCATGTCTTCTGTCATGTTTCATTGGTCTACTATCTGTTTTTATTCCAGGACCATGTGTCTTTTAGTACTGTGGCTTTGTAGTATAATTTGAATCAGATACTGTGATGCTCCCAGCATTGCTCATTTTGCTCTAAATTGTTTGGCTATTCCAGATATTCTGTACTTCTGTGTGAATTTTAAGGTTTTTTAAGTCCATAAAAATACTGTTGATATTTAATTAGACATCATATTGAATCTGTAGGTCACCTTTCATAATTTGACTATTTTTACAGTAGTAATCTTGTGCATGCATAAACAAGGGAGGTCTTTCCATTTTCTCATGTGTTTTCAATTTCTTTCTTCAGTTTCTCTTAATTTTCATTATATAGGTGGATTGTACCTTTTTGGTACATTGACTCATAGGTATTTTATTTATTAATTTCAAGCTACTGTGAATGGAATTGTTTCCCAGATTGCTTTCTCAGTAGGTTCACTGTTGGTATACAGGAAAGCTATTGATTTTTGTATATTGCTTTTGTATCCTGATATTGCTGAATTTATTTATTAGATTTAAGTGTCTTCTGGTGGAGGTTTTAGGATCTTTTATGTAAATGAATATATCATCTACAAATAGGAATAATTTGACTTCTTCTTCTCCTACTCATATCCCTTTTATTTTGTTTTCTTTCCCAATACCCCTGAATAAAGTTTCAAGTACTACATTCAACAGGAATGGTGTGAGCAGTTACCCTTCTTGTTCTACATTTTACAGGAAATGTTTAAAATTTCTCCCATCTTAGTATGATGTTAGCTATGTGTTTGTTGTGAATAGGTTATATCAGTTGAGGAAAGATCACTCTCTACCTGTTTTTTCTAGGGTTTTTATCCCTATCTAAAGTAATGTTTTACAGAATTGAGTGCCCCAATACTTGGGGCATATACATTTACAATTGTTATCTCTTCTTAGTGAATTGTTCCCTTTTCCCATATGTAGCAACAATCTTTGTCTCTTATTTAGGTTTAAATTCCATTTTTTCAGATGTAAGTATAAGTACTTCTTGCTTTCAGGCTTCAGCTACTTGGAAAATCATTTTCCATCCTTTCAGTCTGTCTACGTCTTTGCAGTTAAGGTGTGGTTTTTGCACCCAACATAGTGGGCTTGCCTTTTCACCCAATCTTCCAATTTGCAACTCTTAATTAGAGACTTGCATATTATTAATGGAAATTATGTACTAATTCCTGTCATTTTGTTGCTTTTGCAGGGGTTGATTCATTTTGCTACCCTTTTATTTATTTTCCCAAGATTTATTCTTTCCATTGGTCACATGGTTTTGATTTTCTTCTTCTGTGTTTAAAATTTGAAGTACTTTCTGCAATGCTGGTTTAGAGATCATGAATTTCTTCTTTTATACTTATTTTGAAATGTCTTTATTTCTTCAATTTTAGAAGATAATCTTTCAGAATACAGTAATCTAGGCTGAAAATATTTGTGTTCAGTATTTGTCTTGACATATATGGTATTATACTAATAGTTTGTCATCATAAGTAATTTAGGAGTTTCTCCCTACAGCTTTAAGTATTCTTTCTTTGTTATGATTCTTTGTCAATTTGTCTGTGATAGATGATGGAGAGATTCTGGTAATGTCTCTTTGGAATTCTAAGTGTGTTCAGTATCTGGCTATTTATCTTATTCAAAGATTTGAGATAATTTCTGACATAATTTCAATGAACACATTTTTTCTATGCCACTTAGCCTGTGCTTCTTCATCCTCATCAAAGGCAGTACTCAAACCTTTGGTCTCTTAGAGTTGTCTGAGGACTCTTGAATATTTCATTGTTTTTTTTTTCTTTATTACTGTTTACATTCTAGAACATCTACTTTCTCTTTGAGCCTAATATTCTTTCTTCCAGTTCATCTAACCTACTACTAAGATATTTAACTAACTTTTGGTTTAAATTATCAAGTTTTTATTTCCAGGATTTTTGTGTGGTTCTTTCTTAGAAGCACCATCTCTCCTGAGGTAATGGTGAGACATGAAAATAGGATGTAGTTAAAACTAGCAGGGGAAGGAGGCTGACAAGATTCTAGGACACGTGCTCAGAGCAATTCTCAGAGCCCTACATGTGGACTTCCCATGAGGTCTTGAGCAGGTTTTTGGTTAGATGACCTAGACATGCTGCCAGTGAGAGAAATATAAAAGAGTGAGTTACCATTAAGCAACTGCCATTGTGTTTCTTCATGACAGCCTGCCCTATACTATAGGGTGTGGTTTTTTTGTTATTGTTGTTTTCCCAGGTTTTTTGTTTTGTTTTTTTGAGACAAGGTCTTGTTATATAGTTCAGGTTGGCCTGGACTTACTATGTAGCTCAGGCTGGCCTCAAACTCACAGAGCTCCTCAATCCTCCTGCCTGAGCTTCCTAATGCTGGAATTATAGGCATGTACAATCACGCCTGGTATGCAGGGTGTATTTTTATTTTTATTTTTTTCCTCTCTTTTTCCTTGGCCCAATCTTGCTCTGTCTAGCCTTTTTTTCTCCTACACTTCTGGTTTGTTTCTGCCTTTAATAAATGTGAAACTGTGTCACCATTTATATTTGTTCCATTCAATTCTTTGTCCATGATAGAAAGGAGGTAAGAAATTGCCTCTAAAAGGGGACTCTAGCACACCAGAACACAGTAACAGTAGTCTATATCCTGAATTGTTTTCCCTAATTAATTGATCATTTTAATAATTGTTTTATTCAGCAGCTTCATTTGTATTTTCTTTGATCTCACTGATCACTTAAACTGTAAGTTTTTGTTAATTCTTTAGAATTTCATCCACATCAACACCTTAGGGATCAGTTTTTGGAGAGTTATGAATTTTGGGAGAATTCTTGTTGCCTTATTTTCTCATGATTTTTGGTGTATGTGTGTCTTGAAAGTTGATATATTGATTACAATGGAAATATTTTTATATTCATCATCAAGATACTATGCAACAAGTATTATTTCATCTTGTATCTCTCTTTTACATATGTTACACTTAGACTCTCTTTTTTATTTTAAAAAGAATAAAACAAAAGAGGACAGATCTAAGCAGATCAGAACAGAACAATGTAAGCAACACAACACTTCACAACAAGACAACTGGATATTAACAGTAGCTATCATAGTGTCTCTTTGTTTGAAATAGTTGAGCTTAGCTTTACACACAATAATGTCAAACATAACAAAGTAGAATAAACAACTCAGGAGAATGGAAGTATTCCAAGACATTCTGAACCAAATAACCAAAGATGAACAATGGCTGCTATATTATCTCATTTCCATAAAAATTTTGTTTTTACTATCATACATATTAAAATCCAATAAGACACAATGTGATAGAACAAATGGTAATAGAAAAACAAAAGCATGGTAGGACTTCAGAGCAAGATAATATTAAATCAACACTGGCTACCATACTGTCTTGTCTTCAAAGTAACTATTCATATGATCACATATATTAAGATCAAACAAAACAGAATAAAACCATTTGAACCAATGAATGAAGACATAAGACATCAAAGCAGTATGATGGTGAAACATGATTTCCATAAAATCTTCTGTACTCTTACCATTTCTTTTTTTTTAATTTTTACTTAAAGAGAAAAAAAGCATGTAAAGGATAGAGATAATACAGAATTTCAGAAAAAAGATAAACAATAAGAAATCACTAGTTAAAAAATTATATACTGTCCTCTTAGAAATAGTTGTTCAAGTTACAAAATTAAAGCATACAAAGTAGATTGTCAAACAGTGAGAGTGTAAACGGCTATGCATACATGAGTCTCTACATGTATTTCTATCCTTTCCATATTAGAGGGAAAAACAAAACATAGCAAGACAAAACAAAACAAATTCCTATAAAAACATGAAACCAAAGAGTCGTATAAAACCACAGTACAAGGTGATCTACAATGATTACTGTGTTGTTTCTTATTATCTTCAATAGAATTGCCTATATCATCAGGCATAAATGAATATAGCAGTATAATTGAATATAGCAGTACATAACAATATTAATAAAAAATAAAAAACTGTAGATAATATAAAACTTCAAAGGCAGGTAATAATCAAACCAGAGTGGATATGCTAGTGAATCTTGTCATCTTAAGTGCAGTTGCCTATACTCTCAGACTTGATACTATCAATCATAACAGCTTTGAATAAAATCTATCAATACAAAACAGTGATCTAACAAACCAGATTTGATTACAATCAGTTATGGTAAAACAGTAGGTTTCACAGAGCTTTAGATTGACTTAATAGGAAATTAAGGATGATTACCATACTATATCCTGTTATTTTCAGGATTACTGTTTGTACCCTCAAATCTAGTACAGGTAGAATGACTGGAGCAAAATATAATACATCTAATCAGAGTAGTGTGAGTAATGTGGGTTTTTAAATCCTGGTGCACTATTAACAATATAGTATATCAAGGCCATCTATGTTAGAGATTATAGCCAACCTTCTCTGCCTCATTTCTGCTATGCTATTTTTCTGCCTGTTTGTCTTCTTTTCTCCTTCATTCTACTGCCTGCCCCACTGATTGAGGCCTTTCTGCCACTGTTACTAAAATCCTGGTATTTTTCTCTCTCTCTCTAGAATGTCCTTCAGTATTCTCAGTAGGGTTGGATTGGTGGTCACAAACTCCCCCAATTCCTCTGTCATGGAAGCATCTTGTTTCTCCATTAATTTCTAGTGACAGTTTTGCAGGCTACATCAATTTGGGCTGGAGGTTATTTTCTTTCAGGGCTTGGAATACTTTACTCCAAGCTCTTCTTGATCTGATGGTCTGTGTTGAGAATTCAGCCATGATTCTAATGGCTTACCTTTATAGGTAATCTGTTTCTTTTCTCTGATGGCTTTTAATATTGTTTTTATATTGAATTTCTAGTATCTTGATTATTATATGTCTGGGTGTAGATCTGTTTTGGTTGTAGGTGGCTGGAGTTCTGTATGCCTCACAAAACTGAATGTCATTTTCTTTTCCCATGCTTGGGAAGTTTTCCTTAATTATTTCCATAAATAGCCTTTGTAATTCACCTGTATGTATTCCTGCTTCTTAGTTCACATTTCTTATTCTTAAATTGTACATTCTCTTATCATCTTGTAGCCTTTGTATTGTTACTGCCTGTTTCCTTGTTATTTTTAAGAGATCTATTCTTTCATAATCACACATTGCAAACTTGTCTTCAAGTTTTGATAGTCTATCCTTAGTTTTTTTTAAGGCGTTTTGCCAGCTTTCCATGGAATTTTAAATTTCCTGGTAGTCTCTTTGAATCTGCTTCATGTATTCTATATTTTCTTTATATTCTTTATTGAATGTTTCTCTCCTTTTTTTGTGTTCCTTCCTTCTATCATCTGTATCTTCCTGAGAGATGCTCCCAGAGAGCATTTCTTTTATTACTCTACTCATATCTTGCTTTATCTGATTTAATATTTCAGTTTTGAGCTCATCGACAAGGTCCAGAAGATATCTCTTAATGTCCATTGATGCCATGTCTGATGTTGTGTGTTTGCTGCCCTCAGTCTCCCTTGTTTTTCCCTCTCCTGGATCAGGGCTCTCAGGGTTCTGGGCTGGGGGCCTCCTCCTGCCTCTCTCTCCTGTCATGGTCCTGGCTTCCTCCACACAGGTCACATTGCAGGTCCCAGCCCCCTTTCCTGTTGGCCACGCCTCCTCCAAAGCATGCTTGCGAGGGTCCTCCTCCCTCTCCTGACTGCTCTTATCACTGAGGTGCAAGCAGGGGCTGCCTAAGCCTGTTCCTCCCCACCGGGCCAACCAAACTGCAGAGGCCTTCCTCCAGTTAGTGCTTGCTAGGTGCAAGGAATCGATTTGGGATGGCTCATTGGGTCCCAGCGAGGGGCACAGCCCAGTCCAAGCAAATCCCATGAATCTGCTTTGGGGAGGGAGGAACCAACAGAAGTCACTGTTGCTCCCAGTTCAGGCTCCTCCTGGCAGATTCCAACATGTTGCCCATTTGATCACGCCTTTCCCATGGTGGGGGGTGTCCCAATCCCAGCACTGACTGTGGATTAATGAAAGTCCCTTTGCCAACTCCACTCTCCGTCGGGCTCATCAACCCCCAACTTCAGCACTGCTCTGCTTCTCGGGAGTCATGGTGGGAATGAGTTTGGGCAGCTCTGCTGGCCGTGGCAGATTCAGGCTGGTGCAAATTCAGTCCACTGCAAAATTGGCGGGTCACAGCAAAAACACTGTGTCCAGCTATTCCAGTTGTAGTCCCAATGTATTTGACGAGATTTTTTATGTTTTAATTTCTTCCTGTGTCAAGAGGATCCATCTCCCTCTGTCTGGGTCTCTCCAGGGTGTTTTATTCTGGCGTATGAGTTGTTTCTCCTGGGAGGCTCTGTTTTTTGTTGTTCACTGATCAGCCATCTTGTCTTCCTTCTACTCGTACCATTTCTTACACTAGGGAGACTATACAGTATTTATACATGTGAGTTTGATTTATTTCACTTATGAGTATAGATGCAAGATGCATCCATTTATTTATAAATATCTCAATGTGATCATTCTTTATAGCTGAGTAGTACTCCATTGTATAAAAGCACCACATATTTTTTATCCATTCCTCAGTTGATGGGCACTTAGGTTGTTTCCATGATCTGGCTATTACAAATTGTGCCGCTATAAACATGGGTGCACATATATCACTGTGGTAAGATGTTTTCAGATCTTCTGGGAATATGCCTAAGAGTAGAATAGCTGGGTCAAATGGGACCTGGTTGAACCAGTCTACACTCCCACCAACAGTGCAGAAGAGCTCCTTTTTCCCCACAGCCTCTCCAGCATTTGCTGTTGGTAGTTTTGTTGATGCTGGCCATTCTTTCTGGAGTGAGATAGTCTCTCAGTGTCATTTTAATTTTCATTTCTCTAATGACTAATGATGATGAACATTTTTTCATGTATTTATTTGCCATTCATATTTCTTCATCTGGGAACTGTGTGTTCATCTTGAATGCCCATTTTTGGATTGGGTCTTTGAATTTCAGGGGTCTGACATTTTTTAATTCTTTATAAGTTCTAGACAGAAGTCCTTTGTCTGAGGGACAGTTCACTAAGATTTCTTCCCAGTTTGTACTCTGCTGGAGATTTGTTTGGACATACAAAAACTATTTAAAGGACTCGATCCCAGTTGTTGATTCTGGGAAGTATTTCCTGTGCAGTTTGGTTCTTGTTCATGAATTCTCTACCTACCCCTATGTCTTCAAGATTTTTACCTACTTTGTCTTCCAACAGATTTAGTGTTTCTGTTTTAATATTTAGATCTTTGATCCATTTGGATTTTAGTCTAGTACATGGTGATAGGCATGGGTCTAATTTTAGTTTTCAGCATATGGAAAGCCAATTTTTCCAGCACCATTTATTAAAGAGACTGTCGTTCTTCCAGTGAACATGCTTGGCCCCTTTATCAAAGATAAGGTGGTTGAGTGTGTTTGTAATTGTATCTTCTAGTCTATTCCACTGATCTTCATGTCTGTTTTTATTCCAATACCATGTTGATTTTATTACAGTAGCTTTGTAGTATAACTTCAAGTCAGGGATTGTGATGCCTCCTGCCTTGCCTTTGCTGCTTAGAATTGCCTTTGCTATTCTAGGTCTTTTCTGGTTCCAGATGAATTTTAGGAGTGATTTCTCTAGATCTATAAGGTATGTTAGTGGTATTTTCATTGGGATTACATTGAATCTTTATAACAATTTTGGGAGAATGGCCATTTTTACAATATTTATCCTTCTTATCCATGCACAAGGGATGTCTTTCCATTTTCTGAGGTTCTCTTTGATTTCTTTTTCAGGGTATTATAATTTTCCCTGTACAACTCTTTTACAGTTTTTGTTAGATTAATTCCTAAGTATTTCATTTTTTTGGATGCTAGTGTGAAGGGTGTGGCTTCTCTTATTTCTCTCTCGGTGATTTTGTTGTTAGTGTATAAGAATGCTATTGATTTTTGAGTATTGACTTTGTGTCTTGCTACTTTGCTGAATTTATTTATTATATCTAGGAGACTTTCAATGGAGGTTTGGGGGTCTTCTATGAAGAGTATCATGTCATCTGCAAATAATGATAATTTAACTTCTTCTTTTCCTATCTTTACTTCTTTTATTTCCCTCTCTTGTCTAATTGCTCTGGCTAGTATTTCCAGTAATATATTGAATAGGAGTGGTGATAATGGGCAACCTTGTCTTGTGCCTGATTTTAAGGTAAAGGCTTTCAGTTTTTGGCCATTTAATATGACACTGGCTGTTGGTTTGTCATAGATGGCCTTTATTATATTGAGGTAAAGACCATCTATTCCAATTCTCTGTAAGTTTCTTATCATGAATGGGTGTTAGATCTTATCAAAAGCTTTTTCTGCATCTATAGAAATGATCATGTGATTCTTGCTTTTGACTCTATTGATATGGTGAATTACATTTATTGATTTACATATGTTGAACCATCCCTGCATGCCTGGGATGAATCCCACTCAGTCATAGTGTATAATCTTCTTGATGATTTGCTGCATCCTGTTTGCCAATATTTTATTGAGAATTTTTGCATCTATGTTCACTAGGGAGATTGGCCTGTAGTTCTCTTTTTTAGTTGGGTCTTTCTCAAGTTTTGGTACTAGAGTGATATTTGCTTCCAGGAATGACTTAGGGAGAACTGCTTCCCTTTCAATTTCATTGAAGAGTTTGAGGAGTGTTGGCATTAAGTCTTCTTTGTATTTCTTGTAGAATTCCGCAGTGAATCCATCTGGGTCTGGGCTCTTCTTTGTTGGTAGGGACTTAATTACATTTTCAATTTCATTTATAAATATTGGGTTATTCAGCAGTTTTACATCTTCTTGATCCAGCTTTGGTGGTTTGTATGTTTTTAGGAATCTGTCCATTTCTTCTGTTTTTGAACCTATGAGAGTAGAGGTTTTCGAAATAGTTGTTGATGATCTTCTCTGTATTTCCACAGGGTCGGTAATGATTTCTCCTTTTTCATTCTGTATTTCACGAATTTGAGTCTTTTCTTTCCTTTTTTAAATTAGGTTGGCTAGGGGCTTGTCAATTTTATTTATTCTTTCAAAGAACCAACTCTTTGATTCATTGATTCTTTGAATTGTTTTCTTAGTCTCTATTGCATTAATTTCTGCTCTGATCTTTATAATTTCCTCCCTTCTTTTGGCTTTGGGGTTGGCTTGCTCTTGTTTTTCTAGATGTTTCAGGTGTAATATCAGGTTGCTTATTTGTGCTCGTTCTGTTTTCCTAATGTGGGAACTCAGTACAATAAATTTTCCTCTGAGGATCACTTTCATTGCATCCCACAGGTTCCGATAAGTTGTATTTGTATTTTGGTTTGCTTGTAGATATTGTTTAATTTCTTCTTTAATTTCCTCTGTGACCCACTGATTTCTCAAGAGTGTATTATTTAATTTCCATGTGTTTGTGTGGGTTTTGCAGTTACTTTTATCATTAATTTCCAGTTTCATGGCACTATGATCCAATAACATGCATAGGATAATTTCAATTCTTTTGCATTTACTTAAATATGTTCTGTGGGTTAGTATATGGTCTATTTTAGAGACTGTTCCATGTACTGGTGAGAAGAATGTATATTCTGATGTTGTTGGATGGAACACTCTGTATACATCTATCAAATCCATTTGTTCACATATACGATTCAGTTCTGTTATTTCTTTGCTGATTTTCTGTCTAATTGATCTATCCCTTTGTGTCAATGGTGTGTTAAGGTCTCCTGTTATAATTGTGTTATTGCCTATTTGATTTTTCATTTCTGTTAATACTTGCTTTGTGTAGTTGGGTGCTCTGGAATTTGGTGCATATATATTTAAGATTGTTATCTCTTTCTCTTGCATTTTTCCCCTAACTGGTATGTAGTGACCTTCTTTATCTCTTTGGAGCATTCTTGGTTTGAAGTTAACATGGTCTGCAAACAGAGTAGCTACCCCCACTTTTTTTTTTAGTTCCTGGTGCATGGAGTATTGTTTTCCATCCTTTGACTTTCAGTTTATGAGTTTCCTTTTGGATTAGATGGGTTTCTTGTAGACAGCATATGTTTGGATATTGTTTCTTGATCCATTCTGCCATTGTGTTTCTTTAAATAGGTGAATTGAGGCCGTTTATATTAATGGCTACAACTGTCATATATTGGTTTATTGTTGACATGTTACCTTTCTGATGTTGTATCTTAGCTTTCCATTCTGTTTGTCTGTCTTGCTTAGTGGTTTTTGCCTATGTGTAACTAGAATGTCTTTCAGTATTCTTTGTATGTTTGGTTTGGTGATCATGAAGTTCTTCAGCTGTTCTTCGTCATGGAAGTATCTTATTTCCCCATCCATCTTGAAGGACAGTTTTGCAGGGTACATCAGTCTGAGTTGGAAGTCGTTTTCTTTAAAGATCTGAAAAACTTTCACTCCATGCTCTTCTTGACTTCATTGTTTGTGTTGAGAAGTCTGCCCTGATTCTGATAGGTTTTCCTTTATAGGTGATCTATCTTTTCTCTCTAACAGCTTTTAATATTCTGTTCTTATGTTGGATTTCTGGGATGGTGATTATTATATGTCTGGGTATAGTTTTGTTTTGGTTATGGCTATTTGGAGTTCTATATGCCCCACTAATCCATATGTCAGTTTCCATATTCATGTTTGGGAAGTTTTCAGCTATTACTTCTGTAAATAGCCTCTTGGTATCGTTTGTGTTTTCCCCTTCTTTTTCTTTTATCCCTATTAATCTTATATTGTTTTTCTTTGTATCATCTTGCAGCTGTTGAATTGTTATTTCCTGATTTCTTGTTATTGTTAGAAGATCTTTCCTTTCCTGTTCACTAGCTGCAACCTTATCTTTGAGGTCTTAGATTCTATCTTCACTTTCATTGAGGTGGTTTTTGTAACTTTCATTAGAGTTTTTGATTTCCTGTATATCTCTTTGAATCTGCTTAATGCATTGTTTGTCTCTTAAACTGTTCATTCAGGGATTGTATCATTTTGCTTTATCCCTCTAATTGTTTAGCTGTGTCTTTGTTGCATGCATTCAGTACTTCTTTCACTACTTTTATCATTTCTTCTTTTACCTGGGAAAATATTTCTGATTTGAGTTCCCTCATAGCTTCCTGTACTTGCTTCTTTATTTCAGCTGGTATCATTTCATACATTTCAGGTGTATGTGAAGTATTTTCTTCTATGTACATGGCCTCTAGGTTTTCTTGGGATGGGCTGTAGGTTTGAGATTGCATTTTGGTCTTTCATTTTGTCATTTTCCTGTATTTCCGTGTTTCCAGCAATTTTTCAAAGCTTTCCCTCGTGGCGCAGCACCGGCTTGGCTCCCCCTTTGGTGGGCCTGGCTCCCCTGGTTGAATGAAGGTTGCTGGGTACAGTCCACTCAAGCCTGTGGTACCTCCGCAGCCTAGTCCAATGACCCAAGGGGGCTGGGCAGGCACCCAGCCACTGGGATCGAGGGCCCCAAACCCTTCTACTTCTGCCTTGGTGAGCTGGTACTTGCCTCGTGGCACACAGTGCCAGCTTGGCTCCCTCTTCGGCTGGCCTGGTTCCCCTTGTTGAATGAAGGTCACTAGGCACAGTCCACTCAAACCCACAAAACCTCTGGAGTCCAGTCCACTGAACCAAGGGGGCTGGGCAGGCACCCAGCCACTGGGATCGATGGTCCCAAACCCTTCCGGGTCTGTGCTGGCAATCTGCAACCTACACTTAGACTCTCTTAAACTGACTTGTGACTGCTGTGCTTTATAATCTTTTTTTTTTTTTTTTTTTTTGTCTTTTTGAGACAGGGTCTCTCTATGCAGTTTGGGCTGGCCTTGAGCTCACTTTGTAGCACAGGCTGGTCTCAAACTTGCAATGATCCTCTTGCCTCAGCCTCCTGAGTGCTGAGATTACAGGCATGAGCCACCACACCTAGTTTGTGCTTCATAAGCTTTAGAGGACCCTTAGGAGAAATAATGTTAAAGCACCACCTAGTGGAACTAAAATTCTGTTAAAAAAAAAAAATATATATATATATATTTTTTTAAAATAAACTCTCCATCTATATTTAGCTCAGGCTTTTAGCCTTTGGGGCAGCTGTCACACTCAAAGCAGAGAACAGGTTTCTCTAGTACCCCTTTGTGAATCCCCATTGATAACAATAACCAATGGAATGTTGACCAGATGGAAAATTAGATTTCTGTCTGGAGACAGATCTCTGCATGGAACTAGTGAAAACTGAGGGGCAACTCCCTCTTGCAACTCCCTCCTGCCACTATTGTTTGCCTGAAGACACCCACCAGGGGCCCAGCCATGAGCTGTCAGGTGCCAGCCACCTGGCCATGCACTAGTCCCAGGCCAGGGTACCCAGGCTATGCAACTCCAGTGCCAAACATCCAGCCTGCCCACCCAGAGCCTGCTTGCCACCCTCTGAGCCTTGGCAACATGGCACAACAAGCACACAGGCCACCCTAGAAGTCCAGATCCAACAGGTGCTCATACGCACAAGAGGACCACAGCACCTGTGCACACAGCCCTCCCTCCAACATGCAGAAACCCTCCTGAGTCCATCCTGGGAAAGAAAAACAAAAGCCCACATGACAGGCCTCTTGCCCCACCATGTGCCACAGGACCCTGCTCACAGCAGACCTCAGGACCCTGGCAATGCCCACCCCCGCATTTCAAGCCATGGTGCCCCTTAGCTGGCCGGTTCTGCATGGCACTGCCCCTCTACTCCCTGCTGCTGCCACACCATGGCTTCCCAGCTCCACCAGCAAACTAATCCACTCCCAGACCAAGGCTGTCCAGGGCTACCTTGTGAAAGCCCATCAAGCTGCAAGGCTTAGGTCACCTGCTGCTCCTCTAACCTTTGGTCATAAGTTCTCCCAACTCTCACCACCACTCTGCCACACACCCAGCCCAGACCACATACTGCCTTGTCCTCCAATTCATTCCTTTCTGTGAGATCTCTCCCAGGTCAGTCAGTGCCTGATTTCTTTCTCTTAAGACTCTTAAAACCTCAGTTTTTCTCCAACTCATCAAAAGTTAACACTAAACCATTCTATATAACTGTTGGGGAAAAATCATTTCATAATTTAATTGTGATGAGGGCTTGTCCAAGGCTTAGCATCTTGCCAGTCAGGAACATAACTCCCTGCACCTCCAGTCACAGCTGAAGCCTCAAAGGTCTGGCAATGCCATGATGCCTGGGCAAGATTACATCCACCAAGGATATCCTGGTTCCTTGAGAACCCTGTAGTAATAAAGATAGAGTTTCACCTCGGGGAAAGGGCAAACTTCTTAATCTGTCATCTCTCCCCACCTCCTCATCAACACAAAGATCTTCATCAGCATATGCTCAGGCTGCCCTATAAATCATTCATCACACCCACCTCTGAGTCATCCCACCACCCCAAGTCTTCCAGTAATCCCTGGGCTCAATGTAGACACCCAATATACAGTAGCTGGCTGGGAGTGTCTTTGTCTCTCCCTATCCTGAGACACTGACCTCCAACCCCTCTGTTATGCATTAGTAATTTGTCTGTTTCTTATTTCATCCTTTCACTGTACCCCTCATGCAGGCAGTTAGGGATCTTGGCCAGGTCCTGAGTTATGCCCCTAGATTAAAAATGCCTTTCCCTCTAAAAGGTCAAATTATAAAGCTTACAACCAAGTGTTTGCCTTTAACAGAGACAACAGCTATCAAAGAACAATTTACACTTATGCTTTACATCTGTTATTAAGACTGATGTAACTAATCTTCTCTTCTGGGTGTTCAACAACTAAAATTTAGAGACCAGAACTGGAAAGTTAAGTGGACTAAGAGAACAGCCAGTACTTTGGCCCTCGCCTTCCAAGGTCAGCAGAAGCCCCAGGCATGAGAGAATCTTTAAAACAGGACCCTACAACTCTGGCTACTCAGTCTCCTAAGCAGGGAGATTGATGGACCTCAAAAAGCAGAGATCAACAAGATGCACAGTGTACCTAAAAAGGGTAATCAAGAAAAAGGATCTATCAAGCAAGACGGTCCGGCAGCTGACAGTTCCAACAGCAGTGCCTCCAGAGGCTTACCTGACCTTGAGAGGTCAATTCTAATTAACACAGGTCTCATTTTAACTTGGTTTAAAGACTCAACAGAAAAGTATAGTAAAAAAATAGACAAACTTTTGTCATCTGTTTATATGCCCTCCAAAATATCAGTTATTCACTGTAAAAACAACCAAACAAAAAAAACACCTTGACTGGTATCTCCCTCTCCTAAAGTTAAAAAAAGGTTAATAAGCAAACTGTCCTCTAAAATCAGGTAATGTTAGACAGTCTAACAGAAGCACAGCACAAGCCCACACCATTATAAAAGCTAAACGCTTTATGTACTTTCCTGATCCTTGTAATATCTCTATGGCTAGTCAAGATAACAGACAACAGTTTAGGGTCATATCAGATTCTAAAATTCCCTAGACGTCTTCCTTATCCTCTTTATAAAAGGCTATTTCTGGGTCTTCTAATAAAACCTTTGTTGATTACATTCATAATAATCTTGTTGATTTTATTATTTGACCCATACTTATTTAACTGTGTTTTTTGTTTTGTTTTGTTTTGTTTTGTTTTTTGCCTTGTCTACACCACAACTATGGCCAGAGACACAACAGTTAAAAGCCAGGCTCAAGATAAACATCAAAAACCCAGGCCTACATACTTCCCAAGGGATGAGATAAATGATAACACCTGGTCTAATAAAGTCTAGATAGACATCAGTCACCTCAGTGGGCAACCAACACCCCAGATCGTCACCTCCCTGAAAAGTTCTTTGGTCTTTCCATGTCCACTCACTCTAGGACTTACTTCCTATTAGATCAGTATTACCTGAACAACTCACAGGAACCCTTCTGTCAGTTCAACATTTCTCTTCTTTCCTCCTCTGGCCTTGCCCAGATCTGGACCCTAGGGTCTAGAATACCTTCTCCCCTTCCCTGGCTCTCAATCAAACACCTCTCACCCAATTCTCCCTGTCCAAAAAGTAGACGGCTCTTATGGATTAATGTAAGATCTCCACACTATCAACCAGACAGTGCTTCCTGTCCATCCTGCAGTGCCCAACCCATATGCCCTTTTATCTTTTAAACCTCTCCCCATTACTCAGCCCTAGATTTAAAAGGTGCTTTCTTTATTAATCCCTTATATTCCATCCAGCCTCTCTTTGCCTCTACTTCAGTAAAGCCCTTGCCCTTGATTTGCTCTCCTGCCTGTTCATCTCCCAAATCCTGAAATATATAAACAATCTCCTTCCCTACAACTCCTCTTAAAAATCCACCAGATAGGCCTTGCAGCAACATTCCTTACCAGGACCACTGATCTGTATAATCCTCCTTTTCAAGTTCAGGCCCTGTCTTTTCAGACTTCTGTCCCTGTTCTTACAAGAAAAGACTTCATCCAAACAATCACTAACCAGCAGCTGTTGCCCTTCTCCTACCCTAGATATAAATCAGGCCCTCAAAGTTTCCCTTCCCATTGGGCAGAGTAGAGTTCCCATGGGCAGAGTAGAGTTTGCCTACTCTGCCCATATGCTACACAGGAAGCAGTCATGAAAAATGTCACCTATCTTCCTTTTTCATCTTCTTTTTCCTTTCTGTTTATAAAAACAAAAGATTGGAATGTAATGCTCAGTTCAGATATGACTTGCTCAATCTGCAATTTGTCTGCCACCAAAGGCATTGTTCTCATTCAGCACTGGAGGCTGCCCTTGGCAAACACAGGATGCCTTAAGAGATGAGATGGAACATGGACTCTTGCAAGCAACTGGACATCCAAAGACACCTAAACATTTGCATTGGACACCCCAAGGACTTTGCCCATTGAGGCACAAAACGTCCAGAGAACTTTGGCAACCGATGTTTACAAAGATCTTCCTGCCTAATGTCCCCTGCCTTCTCTCAAACACTATTTTAAAAAGCCAGCTTCTCTTTAGTCCATAAATATGGCCTTTTTGGCCTCTATCTGCCTGAACCCAGGCACAATAAATTCTACATCATGTTACCTTTACACAAGCCCGGTGGTCTTGGCTGGTCTGGCTTACAATAAGATCTTTACTTATTAAAGACACCGATTTCTTATAATAAATATTTTGGCCCATGTGTAGTGAATTTCAGTTGTTTATAATGATTTGTGGCTAAGATTTCAAATTGTGTGGTCAGAACACCAATATTTATAACATTTTTTCGCTACTGTTGGTAGTTAATCTCACACTTGTAAGTATCTGCAAACCAGGAGGATCAGCTTTACAAGAGACCAATTACTAAGATCAATGATTCACTGTCAAGACAGGAAAAAGTGTAATTATATGTCAAAATGTGTAGCAATAGTAAAATCCTTGAGACCCCTTCATAAAAGTAATGCAAATATTTAAGGAATAGCTGAAAAATAGTCAATTTAAAATTGTACCTCATTCCATCTTCCCAAGTATTATAATGTCCTGTGTGATAAGTTTAAGAACCAGTACAAAAATTAAAGAATCAGCAGGGAAAAAGGCCAAAAGCCTCATGGTTCTGAAAGGGGAAACAAAGAAAACACATAAAATACAATTTGTTTAAAGTACATAGAAAGATATAAACTTTCCACAGAAGTAAAAGCATCTTAAGTGAATCAGTTCTTTAAAGTTTAAAATTATGTACAATATTCTCATTGAAAGGATACGCACATATATTTCAGACATGATGACTCCAATAGTATCAAAGCTTGGTTTTATTTTAGGCATTTTATAAACATTTTAGTGCTTTTTGCTACTTATATGATCATTTAACAAGGCAGTTACAATTCAAATCAGAAAGTAGAAATTAAAAATATTTTATGAAAAAAATCTATTTGAAATCTTTTGTGACTTTTATAATGAAATTAATGCCATTATCCTCCCATATAATGATGACTTTATTTCTGATCCTTTAATTAGGAAGTCTCTGGAAACTCTGAACTTGATAAATTATCTTCAACTGTGCCAGGAAATGTTAAATATTTAACTATCTTTATATAGTTAACTATAACTAATCCAAGAAATGCTTTTTAGTTTGATTTGGTATCATATTTAAGCAAAAATATTTTTAAAATATTTAACATGTCATATGGTCACAATTCACTAGGACTTTGCTCCAGCCTGGACATTGACCATGGAGAAATAGATGCCTTTCTGTGCGAGCAGCTGCTGGTGTGTGCCGTGCTCCTGGACCTTGCCGTTCTGAATCACCACGATGAGGTCTGCATTCTGGATGGTGGAGAGGCGGTGAGCAATCACGATGCAGGTGCGGCCCTCTCTGGCTTTGTCAAGGGCTTCCTGGACAACCTGTTGCATAATCACATAAATTTATTCTGATAATAAAGTTTTTTTCCTTTAATTTCTCCTCTGTAACAAGCCTCACAATTTCTCCAATGCACATTTCTTTAACAGATATGTCACTGAAATATAACAGATTATTTTAGAAACCAAGGCATATGTTATACTAGAAGTAAATTCACCCACAGTTTATATGGCACTGAGACGAAAGATACCTGTCATTTCCAAAATGTTCTATTCAAAACTTTAAAGGCTACTTCAGTTTTAAAAGAGATATCAAAGCAGAGTTTCTTAGCATCCATTGAAATGATTTAAATGTTGGAAGATGACTTCATAAAAAGAGACACAAAAAGAACATTTTCAAATGTTCTTTGCCATATAACAGCCCGAAAAGCAGCTCCCTCATGCAGGTCCACAGAAAATCAGGGAGCCTGAGCTAACACCAAACACAGCCTCCTCGATGCTAGCTTTGTTTGTTTTCACTACGTTTGCAGACCGTGATATTCACGTGCTCCATGTGGAGTTGGGCAGTCTATGTTTCAAACAGCATAGCAAGTCCTTAACCTTTTTTCAAACAGCAAATGATCATCCACTTCTAACACACTGTACGGCCAGATTTTAACCTTGCCTTACACTCTATAAAGTAACCGTTCACAGTATTCCTGACAGGATGCTCCAGCAGACAGGGGAAGATGCCTCCCGCACACAGCCGCTCAGAACACAAAGTGATGCCGAGCTCTTCTTTGAAGGGTACATGCTCAAGAGTAATTTCTATCATCTTAGCTCTTCTAAATAACGGCTATGGAAAGTGTTTAAATTCTAGTCAAAGCTCACATATACAACAATTAACATGACTGACAAACATAACTTGACTGAAAAACATAAATTTAAGCTTGGTAAAGCACAACTGATTCAAGTATGAAATGAGCTCATTTTAAACGTTTACCTTTTCACTTTCTGTATCCAGAGCTGATGTCGCTTCATCCAAAAGCAAAATCCGAGGCTGCCTGAGGAGGGCGCGAGCAATGGCGATGCGTTGTTTCTGGCCTCCAGAGAGCTGAGTTCCTTTATCTCCCACTCTGGTGTCGTATTTCTGCAAACAGGATTTTGTTTGCATAAAAGTCAAACTGATTGTAAAGGTCAAACACACATTATGCACATAGGAAAGAGGTTACTTTTTCGAAAGGACAATTAGAAAATGTAGGTTCAGTAGCCAAGAATGGCTCTCTACAGAGTTGAGCAACACAAAGGCCTGGTAGGTTTAATTTTTACTTTGGAAGATAGACATTTCGGCCTTACACTTGTATACTTCAGCATAAATCAGTCTAAATTTTTGTTTGTTTGCTTTGTTTTTGTTTTTGTTAGGAAGAACAGTGTTGCAACATTATTGTCTACATGTTTGCAGAACATGTCTTCCATTTTCTGGATTCATTATATTCGAAAAAATATTGTTACAAAGGAAATTTGGCTTGAAGCTGTATATTTGCTTTGTACATCGTAACTGAAGCTCATCATACATCTATCCAGCAGGTGATACTCTCTACATGATTTTAAAGGGAGTAAAAACTATTCAAATGTTAGTCTTTTTGTGTCTGTTTTAATGAAGTCAGCTTCCGACATTTAAATTATTTCAATGGACACTAAGGAACTCTGCTTTGATATCTCACTTTTAAAACTAAAGTAGCCTTTAAAGTTTTGAATAGAAAGTGTCATTAACTATTTTTTAAAATTTTATTTAAGGGGGGGAAAGCAAAACAGAAAAAAGGGTAGAAACAATACAGAATTTCGAAAAAAATTAACAGTAAGAAATCACTATTTGATACATTACATATTGTCTTCTTGGATATAGTTGTTCAAGTTACAAAATTAAAGCATACCAAGTGGACATTCAAACAGTGAGGCTGCAAACAGTTCTGTTCACCAATCCAATAAAAACTTAGTAACATGGTTATCAATCCTACACACTTAAGTATACATACAGTTATCTCTTTTAGAACACTTTCTTTTCCTCCTCTTGCTTTTTAAAAAAATTTTTATTTAAAGAAAAAATTTTGAAACAGAAAGAGGGCAGAAACAGTACAAAATCACAAAAACAAAACAAAACAAAAAAACAAAAACAGTAACGAGTAAAAAAATCACTAGTTGATAATTACATACTTTCCTCTTATATGCAGTTGTTCAAGTTACAAAAGTAAAGCCCACAAAGTAGAAATCCAAACAGTGAGACTGCAGTCAGTTTTGCTCATCCATCCAACTAAAACTTTAGCAACATGGTTATGAATTCCACACACTCAAACATACATGCAGTTATATCCTTTAGAATACTCTCTTTTCCCTTTTTTTCTTTACAATAACTACAATCCATTCTTGTAAACTACTTAGAAGTTCTACACATGTATAAGTCTCTACACATATACCTAGCCTTTCTGTATTACAGGGAGAAACAAATCAAAACAAGTCAGCAATACAAATTCCTAGAGAAACATGAGATGAAAAGAACATACAAAAACACAACACCAGGTGATGTACGGTAGTCACTATGATGTCTCTTGTTATTTTCAATAAAATTGTCTATATCATCAAATATAATATAAACTTAGCATTGCTTTACACTATTAATAAAATTTAAACATTGGAGACATTATAGGACTTCAAAGACAGTTAACAGTCAAACCAGAATGGGTATCCTATTGAATCTTGTCATCTTCAGAGTAGCTGCCCCTACTCTCAGACTCGACACACTCAAGCATACCAGATTCAAATAAAATCAGTCAAGATAAAACAGTGATATGACCAATCTTCTCTGTCTTATCTCTGCCATGCTATTTTTCTGTTGTTATTTGTTTACTTTTCTCCTTCATTCCACTGTCTGCCCCTTTCTTTGAGGCCTTTCTGCCATTATTCCTGGAACCCTGGTTATTTTCTTCTCTCTCTCTCTAGAAGGTCCTTCAGTATTCTTTGCAGGGTTGGATTGGTGGTCACAAACTCCCCCAGTTCCTCTTTGTTATGGAAATATCTTGTCTCTCCATTAATTTTGAGAGACAGGTTTGCAGGGTACATCATTCTGGGTTGGAGGGTATTTTCTTTCAGGGCTTGGAATATTTCACTCCAAGCTCTTCTTGATTTGATGGTTTGCATTGAGAAGTCTGCTGTGATTTTGATGAGTTTTCCTTTATAGGTAATCTGTTTCTTTTCTCTGACCACTTTTAATATTCTGTTCTTGTGATGGATTTCTGGGATCCTGATTATTATATGTCTGGGTGTAGATATGTTTGGATTGTAGCTGGCTGGAGTTCTATATGTCTCATTTATCTGAACTTCACTTCCGTTACCTATGTTTGGGAAGTTTTCCTTAATTATTTCTGTGAATAGACTTATTTCATTTGTATTTGTTGCTGCATCTTCATTCACATATTTTATTCCTAGGTTATAAATCCTCTTGTCATCATCTAGCCTTTGTATTGTTGCTTCCTGGTTCCTCATTATTTTTAAGAGATCCTTCCTTTCATGATCATACTTTGCAAATCTATCTTCAAGTTTTGAAAGTTTGTCTTTAGTTTCTGTTAAAAGGTTTTGCCAGCTTTCAATGGAGGTTTTAATTTCCTGATATTCTCTTTGGATCTGTTTCATATATTCTAGATTTTGTTTACATTCTTCTTCAAAGGCTTCTCTCCTTTCTCTGGGTTCCTCTACTCTTTTATTTGTGTCTACTTGAGGATTACCCAGGACTTCTTTTATTAATCTTCTTATATCTTGCTTCACCTGAGTTAGAATTTCAGATTTAAATTCGACGATGAGATCATGGATGTATTTCTTTATTTCTGATGAGGCTGTCTCTGACATTACAGGTTTGCTGCTCTCAACCTCCTCTGCATTTACCTCTGTTGGACTCACTTGCCCTGTTTCTGCAGTTGGGGACCTTTTGCTCTTCCTCTGTCTTGTCATGTTTTCGGCCCTCTTCAGACAGGTGGGTGGTGGAGGTTTCTGGGCCTTTTGTATTGCTTACAGTTTTTCTGCAGCGCACTTGCTAGGGAAGTGCCGTCCCCCAGCCCACTGCGGATCTGTGAGTTGCAGGCTGAGAGCTGGCTCCTCCCACTTTGCCAGTCAACCAGTTTATGCTTCAACAGGCTTGTGTGTTCCCTGGGGATGCCAGTGGCCCAGAAAAGCCTCGTCCCTGGTTATTGGGTTTCAACCAGGGGCATGGCCCTGCTCAAGCAGATCCCACCAATCTGCTTTGAACTAGGAGTCATCAGTGGACGCTGCCTTGGGTTTTGATTCAAGCCAGCCCTCCCCTGCTCCAAAATGTCGCCCAGCCAGTCCTCCCGGTTTCGGGAATCCAGTTCCCATCACTCACCAAAGTTTGTGCAGCTCGACTGGCTGTTTCCACTCCCGGTCTCAGCGCCTCCTCCAGCCGAGGGTCTGGAGCTCACCAATACCCCGCTCTTGGCAGGGCCATGATCTCAGCTCAATCGTGAGTCACCGGACTTTAAGATGTGCCAGTACAGTGATCAGGGCTTGCCCAGCTCCAGCCCTCTGTCCATGCTTCTTCTTCTTCTTTTTTTTTTTTTTTTTCTTTTTTCCTCAGTTTCTTCCTGGGTCGTGAGAATTGCTCTCCTTTTGTCTGGCTTTCTCCATGGTGCCAGATTCCAGCATCTGAGTTGTTTTTATTTTTTTTTCCCCCTCAGAGAGGCTCTCTTATCATGCAGCCACTCAGTCAGCCATCTTGCAATCTCCGAAAATGTCATTAACTATTAAACAGGCTGAAATTATTCTGAGATCTTAGGCCCTGATTATTACATCTGAATTTTGCCTATAAAATTCTACCCAGTATTGTTTTTTTTTTATTAGTACACATTTGCAGTACACATGGATTATATTCATTATGGGGAGTTGGTACATGCACATGACACAATTCCATTCTTAACACATTTTAATTCCATTTCTTCATCTGTCTCCCATTCCCTTCACTCCCCTTCCCTTCTGCAAAAGGTTTATTTCCCTGTACCCCATTATCTATTTTCTTTTTGCTCTTTATACTTTCCATTTCTTATATGAGAAACCATGTGTTATTTAAGCTTGTGTGTCTGATTTATTTGTTTTAACATTACAGTCAAAGATGCATTCATTTTCCCACAAGTGGTTCAAATTTAGTATTTTCATTGCAGAGTAGCACTCCGTTGTTTATAAATACATTTTCTTTAGCCATTCATAGTTTGATAAATATGCAGACCACTTCCAAGTTTTAGCTATTATGAGTTGTAGTTCTGTAAGCAAAAGTATGAATGTATCATCTAAATAATATGATGTTTTAAACTCCTTTGTAAAGAAACCTGTCAGGGGAATACCTGTGAGAAATTCAAAGAGAATTTCAATTTCTCACTTTTTGAGGCATCTCCTTCCATACTGATTTCCAAAATGGTTGCACTCTTTTACTTTCCCACCAACAGTGGAAAAGAGTTTCTCTTCTTCACAGCCTCACCAGCGTTTGCCATCACTTGATTTACTGATTATGGCCACACTTGATGGGCTCTCAGTGTTGTTTTAAATTGATTTGTCCAATGGCCAGTAATGTCAAGCACTTCTTCATCCATTTATTGGCCATTTGTACTACTTCTTCTGAGAAGTGTTCATGCATTTCAGATGCCCATTTTTGACTGGGTCTCTTATTGGGGGGGGGTCTTGTTTTTTCAGTATTTTATAGATATTAGTCCTTTGTCCAAAATGTAGCTAGCAACATTTATTTCCCATTCCTTAGGTTTTCTCTTCACTCTGTTGGTTTTCTTAGCTGTGTAGTAGCTTTTTAATTTGAAGTAATCTCAATATTTATTGATTCTTGAACTTATGTCTTACACAATGGGGTTTCTATTCAGAAACCCCTTGCTTATCTATGTCTTACAAGAGTTTTCCCAATTTTATCCCACAATAGACTGTTTATGTTTTAATATATGATCCATTTTTATTTTGGTTTAGTAGATGGTGAGAGATTCTGATCTAGATCTGTGATGGAAAAACTTTTAGAGACCGAGCACCCAAACTGCAACTCAGAGCTAATTTATTTATCATAAAGCGCCAACACTGCAACTGAACCCAAATACCAAGGTTTTAGTTTAGAAAAAACTCATATATTAACATCTTTTGTCTTAAAAGAAAAACACAGTAATAGAGCATTCAATGATACAAATAGCATTTTATTAAAAGATAATATCTTGGCTACTTTTTGTTGTTGAGACAAAAAAGGGAAGATTTATTTAATTTACAGTTTGTAGAGGTTTCAGTACATAATCAGCTAGCTCCAAGGCAGGGTGGCACATGGCGGAGGAGCAACAGTTCATGGCAGCAGAATACAGCAAAAGCAACAAAAGCAAAGCAAAAGAAGTGTGTGTGAGTGTGTGTGTGGGGGGGGCACAAGCCTCTTTCTGTCCCTCATAATGTATGCAGGCTACAACCCTATGGTGGGTATAGCACTCACACCTTTAATCCCAGCATTAGACTGTGAAACAATCACAAAATCTAGACCCAGCAACCTCTGAAAAGCCTGCCTCCCATTACTGCATGAGGCTTTGAGGGGGACAGCTAGACACAAACCATGACAGGTAAATTTTTGCATTCTGCTAAAATCAGAGCCAGTCCAAGCAAATAGATATATTCTTGCTCTTGTTTTCATAAATTCTTTACAAACAACTAAATATGATGCTGCAGGTTTGAATATGCCAAGAATATGCACAGCATTAAAAGAATCTCAGTCTCTTAATTAGAACATCTTTGCTAAATCTTAGATATTAATTTTCCACAAAACAATTCAAAGCTAAAATCTTATGTTAGCAAAAATGAATGTATTTTTAAAAATGAATATATTAAAACTCACAGCCAGTCCAAGAGAAATATATATATATAGCCAACATACTGATGCACTGTGATGCATGGCCAGCACACTGAGTGGCCATGTGAAAGCTCAGATGAATAACAGCTAATGAGTCATAGCTCGTAACATCATCCCTTCCAAGCATATGCATGGCCTCTACATGCAGTGTTATCTAATGCTTGACTGCTGAGGTCATACTGGGGTGACTGTTCATTTGTCAAGAGACTTGGCTGTAGCATGGGTGCCATAGGCTTGCCATTGTGAGTGTAGATTCAGTTTTCTACCTGTATATAGCCAATTTTCCTAGCATCATTTGTTAAAGAAACTGTCTTTCCATCAGGGTATATTTTTGGCCCTCTAGTTAAAGATCAGATAGCTGAATATACCTAGAGTTATTTCTGCAAACTCTCTTCTATCACCCTAATATACATATCTGTTTTTGAGCAAATTCAGTGATACCTTCATTCATGAATGCTTCTGTTTGCAAACAAGCATCTGGCATAATTTTGTTTTTCTTTGCAAACTGCATCAGGTGACAAACACAACAGTGACCACATAAACATGGCTATCTTTTCCAAAATCATAGAATAAAGTTCACAAACAGAGGTACCACTGTACCATGCTGTTTGTATCACTGTAACTTTGTAATATAACTTGAATTCAGGATTGTGATGTCTCCTACTTTGCTCCTGTTGCCCAGGATTGCTTTTGTTACTCTGCATCTCTTTTAGTTCCATACGAATTTTATGATTGTTTTCTCTAATGCTGTGAGCAGTGTTGTTGGTATTTTCACTGGTAACACATTGAATATTTTGGTTTTGTGAATATGGCTATTTTTAATATATTCATTCTGCCTATCCAAAAAAGAGATACATTTCCATTTTCTGATGTCTTTATTAATCTCCTTTTTCACAATGATGTTTTTTTGTTGTAGTGGTCTTTCACTTCCTTGATTTGGTTAATTCCTAAATAGTTTGATGCTCAATAGCATAATTCTCAATAGAATAGTGTTATTTTCCTACTTTCTCTCTCAGCAAGTTCATTATTAATACTGCATAGGAATGCTATTGATTTGTGTGTGTTGATCTTGCATACTGTTACACTACTAAATTTGGCTATTAATTCTAGGGATTTTTGGTGGAACTTTTTGCACCTTATACGCAACTGTGTCATTTGCAAATAATAAGTTTGCTTCTTCCTTTCCCACACATATACCTCTTACCTCTTTCTCTTTTCAAATTACTCTAGCTGAAGATTTGACTATTGAAGAAAGTAGTGACAGTGGACATTCTTGTCTTTTTTCTGGTTTTAGTGGGAAAGCTTTCAGATTTTACCCATTTAATATGATGTTGGCAGTAGGTTTGTAGTTTTATATCAGATAGAGATAGGGTCCTTATGTATATTTTTTTTCTTTAGGGTTTCTATCATGAATAGATTGATACTGGATTTTGTCAAGGCTTTTTTCTTCATCTTTTGAGATAATCATGTGATTTTTGTCCTTGTTTCTGTTTATATGTTATATTACATTTATAGATTTGCATATGTTGAACCACCTTTGCATTATGACCACTGGGTCATAATGTATGATAGTTTTGATGATTTGTTGTATTCTGTGTATCAGTATTTTTGCATCTAACATTCATTAAAGAGATTACTCTGTAGTTCTTTTTGGTTAGATTTCTGTCTGGTTTTGGAATCAGGGTAATGCACCTCTCAGGAATTAATTTGAGAGTACTCCTTCCCTTTCCATTTCATTAAGGAGTTCAAGGAGAAACACTGTCAAATATCCTTTGAAATTCTTGTAGAATTCAGCCATGAATCAATTATGTCCTATGATTTCTTTGGCTGGTAGGTGTTTTTTTTAATTATGGCTTCAGTTTTACCACCTGTTGCTGAATTATTCAGAGTTTTCATATTTCTTGGTTCAGTTTTGATAATTTGCATGTATCAAGAAATTTATCCATTTCTTCTGATTCTCTAATTTATTTGAGTATAGGTTTTCAAAGTATTCAAGAAGAAACAATTCCAGCAGTGTCTATTGTGATTTTCTCCTTTTCACTATTAATTGCATAGATTTGGGTCTTTGTTCTCTCTCCCCTCTTATAAAACTCACTAACAATTTTTTCTTTTGCTTGTCCTTTTAAAGAACCAGAGCTTCAATTCAACTCATTGATTCATTGTACTATTTTAATCTGAAATCATTTATGCTCTGATCTTTATAATTTCCTCTTTTATGCTAGTTTTGCATTTGGATTGTACTTATTTTACTAGGACCTTGAGGTACATCATTAGGCTATTTTGGCTTGCTTTGTAATTCTGATGTGGGCATTCACAGCTACAAGCTTCCCTCTTAAGAGTGCTTTTGTGTCCTATAGGTTCTGATATGTGGTACCAGCATTTTTATTTGTAGTACCTACCATGCCTAGTCTGGTGGTGGTGCTCAGAACTACGTTCCTCATTTGACAACAGAGTGAGGAAAGCTCTTATGATGTTTTAGGAGACTCAGAACTAACTCTGCTGTGGAGCTCTGCTGTTTTGGAATGCAGGTATACAGAAGTGTGATTCATTGAGTGTAAGTGTTACCAGGTTGCACTGACACAGCATGGATCCTCTTGAGACAGAGTATTGTAGGAATGAAAAACTAAACCAGCCTCTGCAGGATTAGGTGAATCCTAGCGCTAATCCCTCAAAAGTAATCAGTAGACTGTTGTAACCTAACTATCGCTGCCATCCTGTTCTGTATGCACAGCATTCCTTTGTCCTGTAATAACTTTTTGTTTCCTGTAAATCTCCCTGCACAGCTCCCCAGAGTTTTATTCCTGGAACAGGCCTAACCACGAGAGTCACACTCAAATCCTGTACAAACAAAATGTCTGGTCACCACAAGATGTGCTGATAAGCATCCTTCCTGTAAAAGCAGGCTTGTTTTTCAGAACAATCTGCCCTTTGCCCCCACTCCCACCCCTTCACGGTTTTTCCCTTTATAAGTCCCCCCAAGTCTTAACCTAGTTACACAGCAGTACGACTTCCACCTGCACTCTGTGTCACTGGGTACCAGCCTAAATAAAGCACTCCTTTTTACACAGACATCTTAGTTTTTCTTTTTCTTGTTAATACTTTGATACTTGACATTTGGGGGCTCGCCTGGGATTGGCCCAAGACCCCTCCTCAGTTTATTTTTCCTTCTGGCCGGTGATCTATAAGTATCTCCTCTATTTGTGTCTTTTCTTTTGTCTTAAATTTGGTGCACATATTAGAATCTGCAGATGAGCCAAGAGCTCCTTCTGCACCGGAGTGGGATACCCTCCAGGGGCTGCTGCCCATTTGAAAAATTTGGGGTACCTACCCGTTTGGATTCATGTTTGAAAACTAAAACTTGGTTTGTTTGTCATTTGTTTCTGATCCAGGTCTTATGCTGCCTATTGGATTCAAGGGACTTAATAACTATCATTTCCCTTTAGGTAGCCTGAGCATGGATAGAAAGATGTTTTTGTGTGTTCTTGGTGTCTTTTGTGGCACCTTATTGTGTGTTTGTCTAACTGACCATTTCTTATTAGTTACCATGGGACAAGGACCATCATCTGTGTCTCTAACTCCTCTAAGTTTGGTCCTTAATCATTTGAAGGAATTTAAACAGAGAGCCCAAGGATATGGAGAACCTGTCCATCCTGGGAGGCTCTAAGTGCTTTGCTCTTTGGAGTGGCCTCGTGGAGCTCTGGAATGGCCAGATGCTGGTAGCTTTGTTATGGCTGTCACGGAGGCAGTCCAAAGATACGTCTTTGGCCCTCCAACCCATCCTGACCAAATTGTCTATATACAAATTTGGATTGATCTCATTTTTTATTTCTCTCCCTGGTTAAAAAGGTTTCTTAAGGCTTTTAAGCAGCAGCCCAGTAATCCTTCACTACTGGCACCATTAAAAGTGAAACCAAAACCAGAGCCAGCTACATACCCAATCCTGAGAGCAGAACAAGAGCCACGGCCACCCCCATATCGCCCATAAGCTCCTCCCACTTTGCCTTTGCCAGAAATAGAGCCTTCTTTTTGCCCATCCAATCCTGTCCAGACCAGGAGATGACAGTGGCCACAGTCACCAGACTCCTGGTCTGCTACCGCCCTATTGCCCTTGTGGGAGATGCCCAATCCCATGGATCCTGCAACTCCTATTTTCACCTATGTTCCTTTCTCTACTTCTGACTTGTATAACTGAAAGGGGCAAAACCTGCCCTTCTCTAAAGACCCCCAAGGTATCATTTTCCTTCTCGAATCTATTTTCTCCACTATTTTCTCCACCCATCACCCCACCTGGGATGATTGCCAGCAGATATTACAGGTACTATTTACTGCCGAAGAAAGGGAGCACATCCACACATTAGGGCGAAAGGTGGTACTTGATCCAGATGGAAATTTGTCCTCTGACCCAGAAGGCCTGAACTGAAATTTTCCCTTGTCCCTGCCCAACTGGAATCCCAACACTGCTGAAGGTAGGGAGGCTCTCGCTCAATATCGCCAGTTGTTCCTTCAAGCCCTTAGGGGCGCCACCAGAAAGCCCACCAACCTGTCCAAAGTTTCAGAGGTAAGGCAATTGGCTAATGAGTCTCCTTCAGGTTATCTGGAGCAGTTACTAGAGGCTTATCATCTTTATACACCCATAGACCTGGTTGCACCTGAGAATGCAAGGGCTATTAATATCGCCTTTGTTTCCCAGTCAGCCCCTGACATTAAAAGAAAATTACAAAAGCTTGAGGGATTTGAAGGTCTGCCCCTTAGTCAGCTAGTATAAACAGCTCATAGAGTATGTGAAAATCAGGAAGATTGACAAGAGGTTAATGATAAAAAGCTAACCAAAGTGCTACAAGTGCTCAGTGAAAAAGTTGCCAGGTCAGACAAAGGGGGCAAAAAGCGCCCTCTGCTGGATAAGAACCAATGTGCTTATTGTAAAGAACTGGGACATTGGCGCAAAGACTGTCCAAAATTGAAGGAAAGGGATGCAAGGACCTTGTCCCAGGACTGAGGAAGTCAGGGCTCCACTGACCCCCTTGATCCCAGGCTAACCTTATATGTGGGGAGCCAACCTATTAATTTTATGGTGGACTCTGGAGCAGCTCATTCCGTGCTAACCAGACCACTAGGGACCCCGACAGGAAAGAAATTAAAGGTGTTGGGAGCCACTGGTGCTGCAAAGGTCTATCCAAAGCTACAAGCCCAGCTTGCCAAACCTGGACAAAAGACTATCTCCCATGAATTCCTCTGGGTGCCAGAATGCCCAGACCCCCTTTTAGGCTGAGACCTCTTACATAAATTGAAGGTCCACCTTAGTTTTGAAGCAGCCACTCTGACCGTTGCTGGGCACTGAGAAACCAGAGGAAATCCCTGGCACAAAGGTTTATGCCCTCTACCTTGAAGGGGAAGGACACTTTTTGCTAGATGATCCTGAGGTGCCAGGCGATGCCATGCTCCTGCAACACTGGACACAGAAGATCCCTGAAGTTTGGGCAGAAAATAATCCCCCAGGCCTAGCGATAAACCAGGTCCCCTTGGTCATAGAGCTCCTTCCTCAGGCAGTGCCTATCCAGCTCAAACATTATCCCATAAGTTTACAGGCTCGCCAGGGCATTGCTAAACATATATTAAGATTAAAAAAATATGGGATCTTAAAACCTTGTGTCTCTCCCTGGAACACTCTGTTGTTGCCCATCCAAAAACCTGGAACCCAGGATTACTGGCCAGTCCAATATCTCAGAGAGGTAAATAAATGGTTTATAACCCTCCACCCCACTGTGCCTAACCCCTACACGCTGCTGAGCATGCTGAGCCTGGAACAGACATGGTATTTGGTGCTGAAGGACACTTTCTTCACTCTGCCCATAGCTCTGGTAAGCCAATCCATTTTTGCCTTTGAATGGACAGAACCACTGTCAGGGGTATCTGAACAATTAACCTGGACACGCCTACCCCAGGGGTTCAAAAATGCCCCCACCCTATTTGATGAAGCCTTGGCCAGGGATCTCTTAGACTTTAGAGAAGAACACCCCAATGTAACTCTTTTGCAATATGTTGATGACATCCTGATAGTCACTGAGTCATTTGATAGCTATGTAAGCACAACCAAGACCTTACTGTGGACTCTAAGAAGACTGAGGTACAAAGTTTCTGCTAAAAAGGCCCAACTTTGTCAGCAATGCATAACTTATCTGGGGTACCAAATTCATGAGGGAAAGAGGACTCTCGCCTCCTGAAGGATACAGGCTATCCAACAGATACCTGTCCCCAGAACAAAAAAACAAGTGCAGGAGTTCCTGGGAGCTGTAGGATATTGCAAACTCTGGATTATTAACTTTGCAGAAATAGCTCAACCCCTCTAGACCTGATAATGTGGCTGCTAAATGACCACCTTGCCTGTGAGTGCTCGCCTGGTAGCTCTGTTGGTAAAGGAAGCCCAAAAATTAACTTTTGGACAGAGACTCTTGATTGTTTCCTCTCACTCACTGGAAACTCTTATCAAGGCTCCAACAAACTGATAGCTATCCAACTCCAGAATTATGCATTATCAGGCCCTACTTTTGGATCCCACTACCATTAGCTATAAGACAACTGCAGCTTTAAAGCCTGCAACACTGCTGCCCAATGATGACCCCTCTGTACCTCTTCACAATTGCATTGAGGTAACTGATCACCTCCAGAGCCTCTAACTGGACTTGACAGATGAGCCCCTGCCCAGGGCTCCCTCGTACTTTTCTGATGGGAGTAGCTATGTTTATCAAGGTAAGTGGGTCACAGGAGCAGCAGTTACCACTGAATCCCAGGTTTTATGGGAACAAGCCTTAGAACCAGGAATATCCGCACAGAAGGCTGAGCTCATTGCCCTTAGAGAGGCTCTTAAATTGGCAGAAGGAAAGCAGATGAACATCTATACAGATAGTAGATATGCATTCACTATGGCCTATGTTCATGGGGCCATCTATCAGGACCGGGGCCTATTGACTTCAGGGGGACAAAAGATCAAGAATGCTCCCCAGATATCTATTAGTGGCCATCTGGGTGCCAGAGAGAGTAGCCATCATTCATTGTAGGGCCCACCAGATGGGAGATGACCCTGTTACATGGGGAAACAACCTAGCGGATGCCACTGCCCAAAAGGCGGCTACAAAATCAGTGGGGACTGAAATGGCCCCAGTTCTATTATTGATCCCCCCTACTTTGCCAGAGCCTGTATATACTCAAAAAGACTTATACCTAGCAGCCCAGCTCCACACCAAGCCCAACATCCCCAGACACTGGTACCAATTGCCTGACAAATGGGTCTTGCTGCCTGAGGCACTCGGATGGGAGCTTATCCAGCAGGCTCATAGGTCCACCCACTTGGGGGGATCAAAACTGGCTGCCCTTTTTCATGATCACTTCTTCATCCCTCAATTATCAAAACTCACCCAGTCTGCAAGGCTCAGATGCCCACAGTATCAACTAGTAAATCCAAAATGACAGCTGCCAATTGAAAGAACACGCCACCGAGGGACCATGCCTGGAGAATATTGGGAAATAAGACTTCACTGAGATGGGACAGCCAGGGCTACAAGGACAAAAATATCTGCTGGTTATGGTGGATACCTTCAATGGATGGGTAGAAGCCTACCCTACCAAGTCTAAGTCAGCACTCATAGTGGTAAAAAAGCTTCTTTATGAAATTATACCTTGTTTTGGCCTCCCACTATCTATGGGGCCAGATAATGGCCCGGCTTTCATAGCCCAGGTAACTCAAAAATTAACTCAGGCTTTACAGATTGATTGGAAACTCCATTGTGCATTCCTGCCTCAAAGCTCAGGACAGGTAGAAAGGATGAATCAGACCTTAAAAATGGTAATAACTAAAATGGCCTTGGAAACTGGCGAAAATTGGGTGAGTCTCCTTCCTTTTGCTCTCTTGCACGCTGTACTCCCTATGTTGCTGGAATATCCCCTTTTGAAGCCGTATACAGAAGACCCCTGCCCCTCATTCCCAGGATCTCTGAGGAAAAGCTGGCTGATCTAGGTAATCAAGATCTTATTAAGTCCCTCCAGGCTGTTCACCCCGTCCTGACTTCAAGCAACTTATTCAAGCAACATCACCCACCACCTGAGGCCTCTCTAGAGGACAGCCACCCTGCCTTGGAGCCCAGAACATTAGTCCTCATCAAAAGACATCACCAAGAATCCCTCGAGCCCCACTGGGAAGGGCCCTATACCGTGGTCCTCAGTACCCCAACTGCCATCAAAGTTGCCAGAAAACCTGCCTGAATTCACCACATACACATCAAGCTGGTCCCGACTTTCAACGAGGACCACCCTCCAGATAAATGGACTGTACTCCCCTCTAAGGATCCTTAAGATAAGATAACCAAATGTTAAGGCTTAAGATAACCAAATGTTCTTAATATTGTTGCTTATCTGTGGTTTCTCCCTGGGAGCTTTGCGAGCTCCTGCTCACAACCCTGCTCATGAGACTTGGGTAATAACAGACTATAATACTGGTGAAATGTTGGCGACTAATACCACCATCCACGGTGTTATAGCTTTAGATCTGTGCCTTTTGCTAGACATAAGAACTCAAGGTTATGAACTAGTACCTCTAACTTAGACCATGAGCCAATGATTTATCTCACTGACTAAAATCAGTGGGGAATGTTGTAACCTAACTCAAGCGCCACCATCCTGTTCTGTATGCACCGTATTCCTTTGTCCTGTAATAATGTTTGTTTCCTGTAAATCCCCCTGCACAGCCCCCAGAGTTTTATTCCCAGAATAGGCCTAACCACGAGAGTCACACTCTAATCCTGTACAAACAAAATGTCCGGTCACCACAAGATGTGCTGATGAGCAACCTTCCTGTAAAAACAGACTTGTTTTTCAGAACAATCTGCCCTTTGCTCCCCCCACCCCCTTGCAGTTTTTCCCTTTATAAGTCCCCCAAGTCTTAACCTAGTTACACAGCAGTGTAAATTCCACCTGCACTCTGTGTTGCTGGGTATCAGCCTAAATAAAGTGCTCCTTTTTACACAGATATCTTTGTTTTTCTTTTTCCTTTTCTTTTTAATACTTTGATTCTTGATTTTTGGGGTACAACATAGACAGATAGCTGGTCTTAGTATGTTGTTCTAGATGTAGAAAAAAGACTTGCAGTCTTTGTGGGTATGCTGTGTAACATATGCAGAAGACTCTAGAAAGGTGGCACCCTGTGATAGATAAACACCAGGTTTTTGCGAGAGGCAAATAATAGGTTAGATTCAAATACTGAACAAAAATCGTTACCTATATTTGTGTTTTACAATCTGTATCACCAGATTATTAAATGCCAGACTATTACATTCTACTGCCAGAATTTCTTAGTCAGTACATATAAGGCAGGGTCTAAAGATCTGTATTTCTAACAAGGTGCTCATGCCTTCATGCCTATCCTTTGAGAACCATTGATTTCTCAATAGCACAGGGGTTCATAATTTTATACTTTTAGTGCTAAACCTCAAGAAGAGTCAGTTGTCCATGGTGAACATAAAGAAAAGGGGACTCTTGGAAGGAGTTAGGGCCATTTGATTGCTACCCTTTACTTGAGGAGACTGTCTTCCTCATCAGGTGGAGATTACTGAGCTTTATTTTGAGGCATTTTTTTAATAATGAACAACAGAAAAGTGATAATGGGAAGAGGTAGATTAGCTAAATTACTGTTTTTCAAAACATGGGAAACTAACCAGCCCTAAGAGATGGTGCATGGTTGCACTTATCTATCTTGGTAGAGAAAATACATCTGTAAGGCAACAGCCCAGGGAAGATTTCAACCATCAACCCTATAAATGGAGCTTGGGGCTAACAACATGTGCAATAATCAGAGATTACAAGAGACCACTGGATTACAATATCCCAATGGATATTCAGAGAGAGCCCTCTTTCTGCCATGGATCCATTTCTCCAGCCTGGCCTGACTTCACAGAGCCAGGCTTAAAACTTCAAGAAGTACTACAAGGTGGTAGAAGGAAGTAAAAGGGAAGGGATCATCATGCTTGCTTCTCAAGCAGTATCAGAAACAGCATGATCATTTATGTTACCTATAGGCCTTGTACTTTGGGGAAAAAGTCTTCCAGACATCCTACTTATTCCTAGAATTAAAACTGGTGGAGCCTCAAACCCACAAATCCAAGAACTAATTCTACATCTTGTCACCCTGTAGTTTCTTCCTCACAAATTTTTGCTTCCATACAGAGAGATTTGGGTGACCAAGTAAACACATTGCTAATGAGGACAGGAAGTATGATCAGAGGCTTTTCAGTACAGTTCAGTGTAGAATAATTGAACCTGTCAGGCCCCAGGTTTGATCCTCAATACAACAAAGAAGGAATGGGAGAGTGTGGATGGGGGGGAGGGAAAAAGGAAAGAAAGAAAGACAGACAGACAGACAGACAGAAAGAAAGACAGAAAGAAAAGAAAAGAAAAAAGAAGAAAAAAGAAAGCCAAGCATGGTGGTGTGCGCTTATAATCTAGGTCCTTGGGAGGCTGGAACAGGACACTGAGTTCAAGGCCAGCCTGGGGTACAGAGTGAAATCAAGGAAAATTAAGGCCAGCCTGAACTACATAGCAAGATCTTGTCTCAAAAAACAAAAAAATAAATAAAATAGATTACAAAAGGAAAAGAAGAAAACAAAGGTCAAGGAAGGGAGGATGCTCCGTGCTCCTGGGTTCTTACTGTGGAGCGACACTTACGTCAGGCAGCGACTGGATGAACTGGTGGATGTTGGCCTCCTTGGCTGCCTGCACGATCTCCTCCTGCGACACGGTCCGGCTGTTGTCTCCATAGGCGATGTTCTCCCCAATGCTGCAGTCAAACAGGATGGGCTCCTGGGACACGATGCCCAGCTGTGCTCGCAGCCACTGCACGTTCAGCTGCTGTATT
>PVLA01004613.1:0-170824 GCA_004027455.1 Hydrochoerus hydrochaeris
GTGAGTAGCCAAGTGAGATCCATAATCCATTGCTTGACTTTTGTGATTGACCTGGCAGTATATATCTGTGTAAGCTGGACAGTTTGGGCTATTTGGTAATTTTACAAAGAAGAGATATAAATGCTGGTGGATAACAATGACTAATCTTTTCTGAGTAACTGTTAATAAGATCTAAAAGCCTGAAAAACTGATCTGACTTCGATTCTTGTTTTATTAAATTGCCTGTTTTAATTATTCCTTTAACTCACTGAGCATCTTCAATATATCTTTAATAAAGTTCTTGTATTGCCTGAAATATGCTGAGTCAGTCAGTGTTTGTCACTGAAGGAACTTGCTTTGATGCAATGCAGTTTTAACAGGAAAATTTCTTCTGTTTTAATAATGGAACTGATAAATCCCAGGAAAGAGTAGCACATTATAATCCCCAGACTCTTTAATGAGACAGTAAGTGATCTATACTTAAACACAGCTGAGCCAATGTCTTTGATTGATGAGCAAGATGCATGAAAAATGTTGGGAGGATAAAAAAAATTTCTTTTGAGACTTCAATACCATAAACCTGTGGGCTTCAATTCCATCCTGCTTTTTAGCACCTCTGCACTCTTTCTGAGTCAGCTCTTTAATCTTAGAAATGGAAATTTTCATATTTAAAGTGGTAGCATTGTGAGGGCAAGAAAGCAGAGTTAAAAGCACTTAATTGAGTTGAGATGATAAAAATGAAGCTTAAACCTTAAAATGCTTTTCAGTCCAGCAGCTAAAAGGGACATGGTCTCATTGACAGATGTAGCATTCCTGCCCTTCAGTGTGCTAAGGGTGGCCTTGGCAACAGGTATCAGCATTTTCAGGTCACCTCTGTGGCCGCTTGAAGAGGCTTTCAGCTGCATTCCAGACAGTTGTTATGCCTTCCCCCACCCCCACACCAATCCTCTGGACCACTATTGTTACTTCTCTAAGAAGTGATGCATGACCCTGTCACACAGGATAGATTGAGGAGTGTCCAGAGAACAAAGCTGATATCCCCAAATCCTCAGACCCTGATTGGCTATTGTTATGGTTTATCTCTGGTAGTCCCCCTAAAGCCTCATACAGTCATGGGAGCAGGCTTCTAGGGTTTGCATGTTATTGATGATCCAATGCTGGGATTTTGGGCATGAGTGCTACACCTACCCTAGTGTGGGTAGTCTGTATGTATTATAAAAGACTGAAAGAGTCTTTGTGTGCTCCTTCCTTTGTACTCTTGTTGCTTTTGCTGTCTTTGGCTGTCATGAATTGTTGCCCTCTGCCATGAGCCTGCTTTAGACCCAGAATATTATGGACTGAAACTTCCACAAACTGTGAGCTAAATAAGCTTTTCCATCTTTAATTTTGTGTGTTGTGTATTTTATCTTAGCAATGAGAGAAAATTAACCAAGAGGGCTATGATCACCTCAGTTATGACTCAAGGAGACTCCTAGATAGCAAGGACAGTTGTCACTATGGTTCACACATTTTCTCATAAAGACTAGGGCTATCAGTGGAGCAGCTGCTTGTCCTGAAGTTGGGCTGAGCTGTCACCATGAGTTGTATATCTCTCTCACATTCCTCAATACCAGTCTGGAAGGTATCTGTCTTGGCCACAGTAGAATTGTAACTTGGGCCTATCCCAGTTAACACAGTCCTTCAACCAGCCTCTCTGTATGATAACTAGGAAGCTAGGATAAGAAAAGACAAAGCTTCACTGTAGGTTGCAGGACTGTCTCACCTCAACAGTAACTTAGATGCTAGAAAATTGGCAGATTGGACCCAGAGACAAGCTAACAGATGGTTTTATAACAGCACCATGAATCCTCGTAATTTCTCCCAAGTCAACCATGTTCCAAACTGAATTCTGACATGAATGTTTCTGAATGGGGGAAATGGAAGCACATCTCAATTTCTAGTATCAGTGATATTAGGGAAAAGCAAGCTTCATCTTTCAATGTGACTTTATTTTCCAGCCTCTGCCATCCAGGAAGGCACACAAGAAAACACTGAGAGAGATACTGACCAAACCAATCAGAATAACACACATTTAGTCCCTGGTATGACTTGACTGTGCCCCTCTCAATTCATATGTTTACAACTTAGAACTATTATATCAATTGGTGGTCCTTGGGTAGGTAATTCAGTCACAGAGCAGGCTCCCATAAATAGAAATAGTGTCTTTATAGAAGAAACTTCAGGGACTGTTTGCTTCTATGATCTCCTGAGCAGAATTTACTGTCTATGAAGAAAAGACCCACTGTACACAATGAATTTGCTGGTGCCTTGATCTTAGTCTTAAGAACTGTGTGCAACATATTTCTATAGCTTATAAATTATCCAGTTTACAGTATTTTGTTATATAAATCCAAAGTATAAGATATTCCTCCCTACAAACTTTCTTCCTTTTAGGATTTTTAAAACACTTCAACCTTTATTAGAGGGTTATTCCTCAGAATAGTTTTTTCCTGTCTCAGTTTCTTATTTTTCACTCATTCTTTACATCATAAAATATGATTATGTTCCTATCTTATGTCACATGGCCTTTTCGATAGCCTTCCATTTTTTCCTTCTTATCCTTGATATTTTTCCTCCCACTCCTAGTTCAATTCTGTGTTCTAAATTGCTACATCTCACTCTTTTCAGTCTGAATACTCTGACCCTGTCTACTCTGCCATACGTGATAATCCCCCAAGCTATAACTTCAACCATCTCTTCTTTCCAAAGGAAAAAACCAGATTCCTACTAAAACCCCACAGTGCCTTAGTGTAAACCTTAAGCACCTCATATTCACACATCCAATCCTAAAACCATTATCTTCCCAAATCTAGTCTTCTCTTTTGTGTTGTACGTATAAACTGTGTAATTGCAACACTTTGCTGGTCTAAATAAATATGTCAATCTGATTATCCTCATTCCATTTTTTCCTACAATGAAACAGTAACTAAAGCCCATAAATTCAGAAAACTCCTTTTGCATAAGTTCTGAGTGTGGTGGATGCTCTTCAAAGTTGTACCTCATTTGCCCTAATGCTAGTACTTTATTGAAATTCAGTTTTGTATATCAATGGAATAAAATCAAAGCAAAACATATTTCTCACAGAATAATATCTTTTGCATTATCTTTCTGTATAATTTAATAAGGTCCAGGGTGCTCCTGATTTGAGTATCAAAGAACTTAAGTGGCCCAGAAATATTTTTATAAATGTAAAGCACAGCATTTACATTAACCATCATTATTTTGTGTTACTTCCAAAAGCCTTATGAACACATAGTAAAATATTAGTAACTTGAATTGGCTGCATTTCTGCCATCACAAATGGAGCTTATGATAGCAGTAGCTGGGACAGTGAGATGGACCACCACAAGTGTGCGGGCAAGTGGGGTGTTTGAACAACTGATGGGAGCTGTGTATCCTGCCAGGTGCAGAAATCATCCACCCCTCATTTTCAACATGTCTTGACCATCAAAGCTCAAAAAAGACATGATATGTTAATGCAGGAAGAAGCCCACCATTGTAACTCCCTCTGCATTGTCACCTACTGGCAGAGCCTTCCACCAGTTCTCAGAAGGGCAGAGCCCGGCACAGAGAAGGTTTCTGAGAGCTTCTCACTTCTCCCTCTCTCAAGAGAGGGAGAAGTCTATCAGCCCTTTCTCCTTGCCCACAAGTCAGGGCATTTTGCTGAAAATCCTAAACTTCTAAAAGCCTGAAACCTGGTGAACAACCTCATAGTGAAACTACCAGAGGCCTTTCAAGAGTCATTTAATTACATCAAAAGATATTATTAATACTCTCAGCACCCAAGGTGTTCCAGGAGCTTTAGGACCTTTGTACCAGGAGCTAGAGACAAAGCCCAATTCTTTTTTGTTATACTGTAAGTACTGTAACCATTTTAAATTAAATTTTAAAATGAAATATTTACACAAAAACACTACATCAAGAGAAGTTATAAGGGAACTTTAATTCACCATGAAGTAATAAATAACTTCCATATTACAAAAATTTTAAGTACCATAAAAAGTAGAAACATATTTCAAATATTTTTGAGAACTTAATATATCTTTGCTATGAATCATAGGAAAAATAAGTAAAATAATGTCCATCTCTCTCATGAGTAAGAAACAAATCTTTTTAAAAATTCCATAAACCAAATATAGTACTGTGGAGAAAGAAAAACATCATGATTGAGAATGGTTCATTCTAGGGCTAGAGCTCCTTTTTAGCAAATTGATTAATGCAAATTTTCACACCAGAACATTATATAGAAATCATGGATGAGTTACTTCAATTCATTCAATAATAGCTTTTCATAATAGTTCAGACATTTCCATACAAATATATTTATAAACTAAGGCTGACTTACTTAACCTGATAAAACACTTAAAAAGTTTAATACTATTGATTTAGCCATCCTTCTCCAAGATATATATTCAAAGGAAATGAAATCAGTTGGTCAAGGGATACACAATCTCACATTTATTCTTTCTGATGACAATATTTAAAATTCTGTGCTGTCTCTCTCTCTCTAGTGTTGTTTGCACCATGGTTCACAATAGTTAGGGTGTAGAATTGACCAAAGTGTCCACTGATAAATCAATGGCTAAGAAAAATGTGGTATAGAAACATAAGGGAAAAGATGCAGATAGAAAAAATTCAAAATCTGATAATTTGTAGAAACATGAATATACTTAGAGGTTATAGAGTGATATAATTCCAGTACAGATAAAATAATGAGTGTTCTAATCATCTCTGGAATCTATAGAAACCAAGCTCATAGGCTTAGTGAATAAAACAGTGGTTAGAGGCTGGGTGATGGAGAAGGAGGAAGAGACTGAATAACAAATGAAAGCTCAGAGACAGGAAGGAAACACTCTGGTGTTCCGTTATACTGAAGGATGACATAGTTGACAATATTGTTTTATATATTCAGAAAACTTGGAGAGAGAATTTTAAATGTTCTCATAAGAAAGAGTGAATCTGATTCTATGGATACCCTAAATATTCTGAGTTAATCAATTTGCGACATATAGAAATGTAAACAAATATCAGGGAGTGTATGTATAAATTCATTTATGTAACATTTAAGATTGGCAACACATTTTATGGTTGTGTGTGTATATGTACCATATTATAGATCATACACTGGTATCTTATATAATTATGTTATAATATATAAATAAATCGGATAAATGCAGCCAGTTTGTCTCAAGGTAGTAACACTGTCTGACAAAAATGTAGAACCATCTCTCACTGTCCGACTCAATGTAAGTGTCCCCAACCCAAATGATTCCAAGTGGCAATTACCCAGACACTTTGTTCTTGCTCCTTGGGCCATATAGATGTCCTGACTTTTCATTTATCACCTCTCTTCTGAGGCATATGTGCAATGAAGTAAGTGGAGGTTATACCTCATCCTCCTTTACTTTGCAAGAGCTCTTCTTAGGTTCCATTTATGTATTTAGTGAGACTCTAACCTGCCAACATCTACTCTTTTCCATTCCCCTAAAAGAAGAAAACACCTGTTTCCGACACAAATGTGACCACCAGGCCCCTCTATTATTCCAATCATTCACTGTTAATGTTAATCATTTTGAGAGTTACACAAAGGATAAATGCAAAATGAATCACACACAATGCAAGACAATGATTACCTCTGGGACAGTAATGGGAGAATTTAATTCACAATGTATATATGAGGACCATTGAAAGTTCGAGAAATATTTTATATTGTTTAGCCAGGGTTTGCAAGGAAACAGCTTTGATACTAGACACATGATTTATAGGATTAATTTATAATGTCCACCTAAAGAGTCAAATACAGAAGAGTACAAAAGATCTGTCCATGCACTAGAGATCCAAAGAATCCTGCTGAGGGTCTGGGTCCCATGGGAATGTCTTGTATGATTAGCTAAAGACCTATGGACCAGGGTCATGTCCTCCATGAGTCCAGTTGAAGGCCAGAGCCCATGACAATGTCTCATGCAAGTCTGTATCAAGGATCTGGGCGGTGTAAGTCAGAAAGTCCGCACCAGCGGGATGAAGGATCTGTGCCAGCAGGCTCATGGTTCTACACTGGAGCCAGGAAGTAACACTCAAGGTAAGGATCAGCACTCCCCTGAAGAGAACCATAGTCATCCTTAATGACAGTGAGAATCTGAGCTCCTCCGACAATGAGGACAGTTGAGTTCATATCAGGAAAGGCATCGTGGCAAGGTTCTGCAGAAGGACCAAGGGCACACCATCTGCCCTTATATTTCTGCTTTTATCCTGTTGCCAACAATCCTCAGGTGGGCCTTTCCCACCTAGAACTGACTCAGTTCAGCTGGATGTTATAAGTTTACCATCTGTTAATTCACCACATACATCTTTTATACCTCTTTAAATTGTGTATAATAGGTACAGTACTAGAAAACATAGTGTATATTGTGTTATAATAATTAAGCAATCCAGTTAAGATGTATGCCCAAAATATATTTGATATGATCAGGGCAGTTTACATGGAAATGTCACAGATAAATCTATTATTTGCAAAGGTAACATGCACTAATTATTATAAAAAGATATATGTAGGCATGGATATAATTTCAATTGCTTGTATTATAAGAAGTGTCAAAATGTCAAATTATCTGTGGATAGAGAAAATATTTCAATTTCAATAATATAATCTTGTTCTAAGTGTAGTTACCTTTCTTGTTTATAGGTAAAGTATTTTTAAAATGATCACAATTGAATTTTGTCCTGTGTAGATAGGCGCCCTCTAGGTTAATTATTAAAAGAATAAATCTAGGCAGGCATAGTGTCATATGTTCATAACTGCAGCAAAAGGGAAAGTGAGGCAGAAGGATTTTATGGAGAGTTCAAGGTCAGCCTGACCTTGTAGTGAGTTAAAAAGCAGCCTAGATTGGATAACCAAACCCAGTCTCAGAAAAACCACATAGAAAAAAAAAAAAAAACCCTGCACATCTAGACGAATCTCAGAGCCAATGTATAAAGAAACCTAAGGATTGGATATCCGTGAATCATTATTTGATAATATTTCTCTATGTTTGGATGGACACTCAAATTCAGTCTGTCATTTTTATGGAAGGCTAATGTTTTTCTTTCAATTACGTTATTATAATATTCTCTGGTGGTCAGCCTAAAACAATCCTCACACGTTTAAAATTTAATGTAGAAGAATACGAGTTAATTTTTTAAATTTTCCTTCAAAGAAGCAGTTATTATGTAAAAAGCTTGAAATTATTAACATTAGGATACTATTCATCTTATATGCAGCTAATCTTTAGGTTTCTTAAATATTCTGGAACATAAAATTAAATTAACGGAGCAAATGTACAAATGAAGATCTTTTTTTTTTTTTTTTTTAAATCGGTACCCGGGATAGAACTCATGACCACTTGCTTTCAAGGCAAGCGCTTATGCCGCTGAGCTAAATCCCCAGCCCCTAGTGCAAATGAAGATCTTAAAAAAACATTCCACCCCAGGGAAATCGTACACATGAAATGCCAGAGTCTAGAAAGGATGGTGCCTGCTTGTGGGGAGCCGCAGTGACTCTACATCTCACCCTGAGAGAAAACGGAAAGTCATTGAAGTGTCTTCAATAGGAGATTTCAAAGAATGGAATTGAATTATTGGGAAATTACTCACAATACTAAGGAAAATAGGTTAAAAGGACCATCTGCTGATATCTGGTACCTAGTCTTTGATAATTGACTATAACTATTCTTACTAAAGTTATTCTTCACCTATATGGGCAAAGTATAATTTATATTCCTTATCTGTTATCTTGATTGCCTTTTCCATTATCTTTATAAATGAATTACATACCAATATCTATCTATCTATCTATCTATCTATCTATCTATCTATCTATCTATTTTCTATCAGGAGACATAGGAGACTAACCATAAAGATAAAAAGAAAATATGAGATAACAGAACACGATAATGAATATTTTTGTAAGTGAGGTTATATTGGGGTAAATTCCGACCTTGTTCTAAGTAGTAGAATTTGTCTTTGATACAAAATGGAATGACTGCATCATGGAAGAAAAACAGTTTTTAAAAATGCAGATTTGAACTGAATTGGTCATTTTAAACAATGGTAGTAGAATTTGAATACTGAACCAAATGCTGGTAAGTTTAATTACACCAGTAGGCACAGCTCATAAATTATGAATTTAAACTGACACCAATTGAAATTCTCATGTCATGTTGTATTGTGATTCTTAGCTATCAATTGCAAAAGCCAAGTCATGGACAGGAGATTCTTTTAAATGCTATATTTCAAATAGACAAGAACAAAAGAGGAAGAAAAACTAAAAAGGAAAAATGTTAGTACACTGATAAAACTCTCTGAAGCTTGGGCTGTGAATTCTGATAAAGTGAGGAATTATTTAGTAGGTGGGAAACTACTCCATAACGCTTATTGTCTTAAAGGTACCATATTTATACAACAAAGTGAGTAGCATTGCATCAGACACACGAGTTTCATACTTTCATCTTCTTTTTCGCTTTTTCTTCCTTCCTTTCCTTTCTTCCTGCCTTATTTTTAGTTTTTATTTCTGTGTGCTGTTTGGAATCCACTCAGTATTTCCACGTGTCAGGGCAGCACTGTATCGCTGAGTTGAAATCTCCAGCACAAAGTTCAAACTTTCCTTTGAAAGCAAGGATATTGCTGTAAACTGCTTAAATTTCCCAGTTTAATCATCTCACATAAATATGCCATTCTAGAATATCTGAGTCCTCATGAGCTTAATTCAGTTAAGATGTCTGTTTTTATTGGGCCCAAAGTATGCCTTTAAAATGAGGTTTCAATGTCTTTAGTTTCAATACCACCTACCATACCTGTTGCTTTTTAATAGGTTTTTTTGCATGCTAATAAAAAATCCATAATTCTTAATGGCACCTGAATTCAGAACACAAATGGGAATCAGCATCTATGTAAAACATAAAATATAATTACAAAATAAGCTATGGTATTTTCATTACGTATGATTACTCATATACCTTCTAATCCTGTGATGTAAGTTTCTTGTCAATAGTATTTTGAAAATAGTATTTTCAGGCAAGATACTTTCTAAAGTTTTTCATTGAATTTAGAGGTAGCACAAAAGTTATTTTTCCTTAGGCAAATGTAGTGAATCCCCAGAACCTCCTCTCAAGTATATTCAGGTCATCTAGTAATGTGGAAGTGAGAAATTCAAGTACCATAACTGCTAGAATGAGTATGCTCCTTGCTGTAAATTTATCTTCTCCACCCACTCCGAACTTCACACCTTATTTCATGCTACCCTCTGTTCTTGTAATAGCATTCTGTTTAATATTCATTTTTTCCCCTCTGTCTAAGGCATTGATTTCTTTTCTCCTTTTCTTTACACTTTCCCAAGCCCATCTGTGTAGTTGTAACCCTCTTGGTTCAATTTCTCCTTTGCCTTTTTAATTTTGTTCTTAGTGATGACTGTAACACTGATACATGCTCTACCCATGGAATTGTGAAGTCATTTGGATAAAAATTCTAATGTTCTTGGACTCTTTTTCTTCCTATACATTTCTGCATGAAAGGCTGTCACACAAATAATGCTAGAAGTAATCACACCACTAAAAATGGGGTATATATTATTGTTTTTCTACAATGTCCTGTCCTGAAGGGTAAGGATCTCATTTGCATTTTCCTATAATGACAGCAACCTTAAAAGTGCTTCAGAGAATAACTTAAATATATATATATATATATATATATATATATATATAAATGTAATGCATATTGTTGACATAAGTTGTTATGGATAAAAGTACTGAACTGCTATATTTCTATCTGATGTTTGTTTGATATATGATTTTTCCATTTAAGCAACATACTATCATTATACTGAAGACTATTTTTCTCATCATCATTTATAAAAATGTTTAAATTATGACTTTTCCTTTCTAAAAACATACCCATATGCTAGGAAAGAATACTGAAAGAAAAGTACTATATATTTCATTTTCAAAGGGCTATCTGTTGTTGGTGCATATCACTTGAAAAGATTTTTGCTTCCTAACAACAACTTTCTGATTGACATGGTAGGTAGTACTATGATTTAAAGTGATCACTGTACCTAACAGTTAATTTATGTTTATTATGTGGAAGAAATCTTTTGCATATCCTGAAATTTCTCTTTTAAAATCATCTGGATTAATGCATTTTCTTTTTTAGGACCAATATATTTGTGTTCTCAGGATGAGAAGATATAAAACATTTATTAATTTATAGTAAAAATAATGCAGTTTCCTTTTTTTCACAGCCAAGCAACAAAAAATAGTCACTGGTGACGAATCTGTTTCAAATAGGTATTATTATTTTTCTGTCCTATGCTCTGTGGTTTTATAGTAGTGCTTATCATTTTTATTTCTTGTATTAGGGTTATTTGTGCATTTATATGTCTTTTAAAGTATATTTTTAAAACTGAGAAATAAGGAATAAATTTATAAGGGAAAAATTTTCATCTTTCATATCTAATAGCACCTAACAGGTTGCTGTCATACATCAATAAAGTGCATTTATATAAACACTTAAGAATATATTACTCATTTTAAAAAAATAAATATACACTGTGGATTTAATAATTTGTATTTATATAGTTTATATTAAATATTTTTGCATATAGTGGCTGCAGCTTTAATAGTGGAGTGCATACATTTCAAATGTAAAATTGGTAGTTACTGTAGAAAGTGTATTAATCACTATGATAAACAATAAAATGTACATTAAAATGTATACTTTTACAAACAGTATGCATAAAATTAGACTTTGTTTTAAAGACTCTTTAGTGAAATACCTAACTCTAAGCTCTTAGAGAATTTTTCCATTAAAAAAATCATTTCACGTTCCAAAGGCCAAAGCTGCCATTTAGAGAAACATGCATTTAGCTTACAGCAAAATTCTGAGGCTCTCCTGGTGAGAAGTACTTAGATATAAACTGTGAAATGAGAAGAAAACTACACTCATTTTCCTTAGCCCATAACATGAGGGTTCAAAAGGGAAAAAGAAAGCTCTTCTCACCAAGAATAAACTGTGAAATACACTCGAGGCTGTTGGAGACTGTGCCAGGTGATTTATAGGAGCAAATACACAGAACTTCACAACTGTTAGTAGTTAATTCAAAGGAAACCTAAATCAGCAGTGACCAAATAATATTAGCATTGCATCAACAAAGGAAGAAAAAAAATACTGTTATCCAGTCTTTTGTGGAGAATGAGTTCTACTTAAAAATTAAAATACCAGTGGTACTTCAGTTTATGCATTCAATTTGTTTTATAATTTGGGGGAAGATGGCTATGTTTTTTGCAAGCAGAAGGGTTCATGAGCAGAGGTATTAACCACATACAGAAGTCCTAAGGTTGCATTTATGAAGTTACCAGTTCAAAGAAAAGCCTAAAATCAATTTTTAGTTAATAAAACTACACACTGAAGCAAAATGGGTGTTAAAACTTGTTCAGTCAAGCATGGAAACCTAGTAACAATGAAAATGCACACATTTTCATTCATTATAGAAGGTAAAAAATTGATCAGTTTATATTTTGTATTTTGGTTGTCATGAGCTCAATTTAGTGGCCTAAGATTTGCAATTCTTCAAGTTTTAACAAAGATTACAGTGAAAATATTTGAAATTTCCATTTTTTTGTGTGTTTCAGAACTTAGTATACGTATGCAATTCTATGCAGTTCACATAAACATATTTTGGCAAAATTTCAGCTGCAGTCAGTCAACTAATGTGAAAAAGAATGGCATTAGTAAACATATTAATGTAAGAAAACGTTATTTGCAAAATAAACCACACATCAAAGTACAACTGAAAATCTGTAAGTATTTGTAAGACATCTTCACAGAAGTAACTTAGTTGTTTCAAAGCTGTACACAACAGTCATAGCAATTGTCAGGAAAAATGTATATGACTATTAACCATTAATCCAATCAATCACTCTCACCAATTTAATGTGGGGATTTCTAGAAGGACGTTCTTTTTCATCTCACAGATGTAAAAATTCACATCTTTAAATTTCTCCAAGAGAATTAAATGTAAGTATTCAGGATGTTATACTGAATTTAAATCATTTTTCAGTATCAGTGCATTTTCCCCTTAGAATATATCAAATTTTACCATCACTCAGATACAATTTTTACCTTTTCATCATTCTTCAAATATTCCAAATATGAAAAGGTTAGGTGTAAAACAGAGAGAACAGTTGTTTCTCTGAGTATGAAAGACCCTTGTGCAACTCTTGGGCATGTTATTCTTTTTTTTCCTATCTTATTATCCTTTATCTTAGCCTTTCAATTTGTAGAAGTAAATGATTTCCGATTTTTGATTGTCTTTATATTTTAAATGTCTTAGCTCTCCTCTTACATTTTTGATTTTTTTCTCATTTAATAATACTCTAGAAATATTCTCAGTAGGGATTTATTAGTTTGTTGCATAAAAGGTCTATGTTAAATTTAATTATTTAAAAAATAAGACTATTACTCTTCTTTCCTGTGTTGTTTTAAGAACACTGATGTAGTTTTTTCTTTGTAGCTAATGTATCTTTTCCTATTTAATAGCTTTAGAATGTTCTCCTTTTGGATTTTGATATAATAGCCTACAAATGTATTAATTTGTCTCTTTGTCAGCACTTTCCATGTCTGTAAGTTGATGTTCTTTCATTTTTCTCTTATTGTGAAAAACTATATGCCTACTAGTTTCCATTAAGATCCTTCATTATCTTGATAATACTTGCTATAGTTTAAATTAAAAAAAAAATCTCCCCAAAAGCTTCGAATGTTTGGCCTTTGGGCTTTTAGATACTCTTTGGATCATGAGGGCACCATATCCACCTTTAGTTTCATTCTGGGGTGAGTGTGCTCCTTAGCAATGAAGCCTTGTGGGAAGAGACAGCTCCCTGGAGGGTATGACCCGGAAGTGCATATTTCTCTCCTATTTCCTCCCTCTTCTCTGATTCTGGCTGCTGATTGGATCATGGGCATGCTGTACTAGCCATTAGATTCGTTTACCAGTGAGTTTGGGGTCTGAGTATACCCTTAGGAAGGAGGGCCTCTGGAAAAGGGTCAATGGGGCCCTGACCTGGAAGCACATATCTCCTTCAGGTTCATTCTGCTTCCTGGCTGAGCAGTGTGGATGTGTGCAGCTTTCTCCCATAGCAGGCTGTTCTACTCTCTCCTTTCTTTCTCAGAGTCACTCAGTCATGGACTGAAACCTCTGAAACCCTGAATTAAAATAAACCTCTCCTCCTTTAGGTTTTGGGTGATGGGTAGTTGGCCCACTGAAAGAAAGTGAGCTAAGACAATACTGTTGTCACATTTTAATATATTCTATTTTCTGAAACTAGTCTTTTATATCTCTTGTGATTTTATGCTTTCTTGTCAACTTGTGAATGAGTTCCTTGATGTAATCTCCAAAAGACTAAGTTGTTATTTAAAATGTTGCCTGTTATTGGTAGTATTTTTGTTTCATATATTTTCCAGGTTGTACATGTTTCTGCTTGTTGAATGTGCTTTTTTGTAGTAGTTGTACTCCTCAGGTTCATGGCTTTTTGCTGTGGAGCTTCTCCTACTGAGTTTGCAGTGGAACAATGTTGAACCAAAAGGTGAAGCTTTAGTTGTGTGATAAATGTACTTCAATGCATGGAGAGTGATGAGCCACAGGGCACAGTTCAAAACTGGTATCATCACATACCAGAGAGTATCAGTTCGTAGAGATTCATCCATGATTCATCCATGATTCATTATTCAGTCCCCTTACTTGGACTCCAGTGCAAGTGAAAGCACAAATTACTTAGGGATCCCTTGCTTCTGCTTGTGATTCCCTAAGGTAGTAGGTAATGGAAATGTATAGATTTAGGCAATATACACCTCTGGTAATTGGTGAAGAACCAAAAAGAGAACCGACAATTGTTCCTTTTATTCATTCTATCTCTGCTATATTTTTCTCTGTTTCCACTGATGACTGTGTACATTAGTTCAAGTTCATGATATTCTTCAGGAATCACAGAGGTTTCTCAGATTGGCTGCAGTTCTTGATGTCTCTTCATGTTAAATATATAAGTATCTTTTACTTAAAAAATTCATTCAGATGTGTTTTAGAGAAACAGAGTCAATATCTCTTGGTTGGCCTACATCTTGTCAGAATTAAGATGTCTTGTCATTTCTGGATATTGAAAATAGTTCTCTGGCTATCTTCACTAATGACAAAGAAAAGTAATATTTAAACTTACTAAAGTACATGTTCAAGGTTTATAGTTATATGTCATGCTACTCACTTTATTGTAAAAATAAAGTCTGTTTTAAATATTGTACTATTAGTAAAAAATGATGTAACTAAACAGTTAAAAATAAATTGAATAATTTGCTACAACTGTTTTTATCATTTTGAACAAAATTAACTATTATGTTCAAAGTTTTGTTATGCATGTATACTATATGTATATTTATATTATATGTAATCATAAATTTATTAATCTAATTTTTAACTAATTTTTGAAAAAATGTACTTTGCTATGATTGTAGCTTGTGTCTACATGTTTTTCCCAAACCTCATATAATTATAGAGGTATGCTCTTCAGAGGATACTGCATCTACAGTGTGTGGTGCTGGGATCAAGTGTGTGTGTGATTACTAAGTCCATCCAGTCACTGGTCTGCACAGTTCTGACTAGGATTAAGGGTGTGATTGCTACACCCACTCTAGGGCAGGCAGCCTGCATAACATATAAGGACAGAAAGAGGGCTAATGGGCTCTCATCTTCCTGTTTCCCAGGGACTGTTTCTTCTCTGTGGTGTCCCTCTGTCATGTGCCACCCAGCCTTGGAGTCAGCCAACTATGGATTAAAACCCCTACAAGCTGTGAGCCAAATAAACCTTTCCTCCTTTAACTCTGAGTTTTAGGTATTTTGTTTCAGCAATGAAAGTAAAAGACTAAGTGAGTTATCATAATGATCTTGTTTTCTGAAAGCTGATGCATCTGTTATTATTCTTGTGTACATTTTGCTATTTACAGAGTCAGTAAAAAAAATCAGAGATTTTTTCTATCTTAAAATATATAATTGAGAAATGATTGCATTAATTTCATTTGTTTACATAAATATTAATAAAAATAAAATTTAAAACTAATTTTCATTTACAAAATTTAAGCACACAAATATAAAGGTATATTTGACAGATTTTGCATAATTCCAGCATAGAACTTTTAGAAATTCATCGTTTCTGTATATTTAACCAGAATCCATATGTAAAATAAAAAACTATGAATATACATGTTTTTGGAATTAAAAAAAAAAAAACACTGTGCTTTGTTGTTCCCTCTAAGGGATTAATACCAGCCAGCGAATGGTCCCCATGCCCTTGTCCCTGGGGACAGATCCACAGAACAGTGCAGGGTCAGCCACAGTTCCTTCAGGCAAGGCTCAACTAGGTCCCCTGAAGTTCACTTGCTGAAGTGACTTGGAATACTTGTGGCCCTCAGGGAAAGAGCCACGTGGAAGAAGACCAGAATTCAAAGGCTCTCTCACTGAGCGCCCAGCTCCAGGGGTCAACTAGGAACAAGAAGAGTTCATCTTTGGGCTGAGGGGCTGGACTCATCCGGTGTCCTTCCCCCAGGAGACCCATGAAAGATTGGACAACCTCAGGCTTCTGTGTGCCCCAGAGAATTCTGAAGAGCCCTGCCTGGAGCTGTGCACCTGCACTGGCCGCAGTTCCTGCCCGGGACAACTTATCAGTGAGCCTCTCCTCCTTGAGTAGCGGTAGAAAAGCTTCTCAAGCCCTCTGGCTGGTGGCCTTGCTGGGTGCAGTTAGTAAAGTCCCACTGCAGGTCCACCCCAAAGAGCTTGCGGGGCAGGTAGGAGCAGCCACTCAGCTCTGGACTTGTGGGTCATCAGGATGTGAATGACGTCCTACTCCTTAGGGGGGTCTCTGATTTCTTCCCAGGCTTCAGGAAGGGTCAGGTGCTAGGCAAAAACTCATCCTTCTTTTTAGATTGAACTTTAAAAAACACAACAAAACAACTATTTACAGAAAAAAATTAGACGTATCAATCAAATTTATTCTGTAAAATGTATGATTATTATTTGTTAATGAAAAATCCTTTAAATATATTTTAATACTAAATGTATTCTAACTGGTATGTAAAAACATAAATATGCATAAGGTTTGTGCATATTTGTGAGGTTCCATATATACATTTGTGTTTGTGTGTGTGTGTGTGTGCAATGTATGATATTGTCAGCTCAGATATTTGCTATTTACTAATTTTTTATGAAACTATTGCATATATTTTCTTTAGGCTTTTGGGGTATATAGTACATTATCATACTCAGTAGTCACCCTGGGGTATACTAGTATACCATATATGTGGTCAAATAATCAGGGCGGTTACCAGTTCTGTCGCTCAAAAATTAAAAAAAAATATTTCTATGTAATAACTGTAAATATTTATAGAAAACACAGGGATATAATGTGCACTGATAAAACCAGGAAAATTTATTTTCATTTCCTTAAAATTACTTTGTGTTTGGAGCCTTTGAGCTGCTTTCTCCTAATTAGTCTTAAAATGTATATTTTAAAATCTTTTTAGGAAACCCTATTTTTTTTTGTAATTTGCTGTGTGAATTTATGTTCCTACCAGTAGTATGCAAGGATTTCTTTTCTTCACATTCTGTCTAGCACATGTTACCTTTTGTCTTATTTTATAGTAGCCCTAGCTACTGAAGTGAGGTAGATGATTGTAGTTTTGATTTGCCTGTCCCTACTAGTTGGTGATGTGGAGAATTCTACCACAAACTTGTTGTGCATTTGCATCTTTATTTCAGAAATGTCTACTTGGATCTATCGCTCATTATCTAATTGAAGTATTTGTTTTAGTACTATTGCTGCTTTGGATTTCTTTATATTTTGGGGTTTTGACAAAAATCTTTCATCAGATGTATAGTTTGCAAATATTTCCTTCTACATTACAGTTTCAATTTGTTTATCATTACCTTTTTAGTTTGCTTTAATCCCATTTGTCTATTTTTGGTTTTTTTTATTTTATATAATCTAATTTTTAAATTTTTGCTTGACTTCTTGTGGAATCTCTTAAATATATTTGCCCATTCCAAGTATTAGTCTTTCCTCTATGTTGTTTTCTAGAAACTTCAGAGTTCCAAGTTTTCCATTTAAGTTTAATCCCAAGTTGATTTTTGTTAACTAATGAGGTATGGCAGTATAGTTTTATTCTTCTTTATGCATTCATTCTACTCTTCTAGCATGATTTATTGAAGAGTAACCCTTCTCCAGTGTATGCTCTTACTGCCTGTGTAAAAAATTAGTTAGCTATAAGTACATGGGCTTTCTATTTTGTCAGTTACTTTATATGTCTATTTTATCATACTTCTTTATTTACTATAGTTTTGTTGTATATTCTGAAGTTAGATTAGGAAAATCCTCATGCCATGATCTTTTGACTCAACACTGTTTTGGCTATTAAAGATTTCTGGTTGATCTATACAAATTTTAGCCTTTGTTATCTGTAAAGAATCTAACTGGAATTTTTATAGGCTTTTCACTGAATGAATAGATTACATAGTATAGATGTTTTAGAAATTCTTATTCTTTCATTCTGTGAACATGGGCTAACTTTTGAATCTGGGTGTTCTCTTCAATCTATTTCACCATTGTTGTATAGTATTCTTCATATGGATATTTTACTTCTTTAGTTAAATTCTAGTTATATTTTGGCAGCTTATTTAAATAAATGAGATTGTTTTTATCACTAAACCAATCTCATCATCTGTTGTCTGTTCAGATAATCTATTTTATTATGAGTTAAACTTTGCACCATTTATTTGTCCAGAAATGTACCCATTTCTTCTAAGTAACTAAATTTCTGCATATGTTGTAATCATAATATTTAGTCATTCTTTGTATTTCTATGTCAATTGTAATGTTTCCTTTTTAATCTCTTATTTTAATTGTTTGGATCTCATCTATTTTCTGAATTAGTCTAGCTAAAGTAAAAATTACCCATGTCTTTTAAGAAATGGCACTTCATTGATTGTTAAATTGTATTTTTAGTCTATTTCATACATTACTTTCTTCCTTCTGTTAGTACCTTGGGATTTGATTTGTTTTTATTTTTTTAGTTTCTAGATATAAAACTGACAGGTTGTTTATCTGAGCTCCTTCTACATTTTTTCAATGTGAGTGGTGATTGCTATAAACTTCCCATTTGTTATGTTGAGTTTCCAGTTTTATATTTTCAAGAAATTTTAAATTTTTACGTATTATTTTATTGGGTCCTACCCTAGATCTCCAATCTCCCAAACAAGTGTACAGCAGAGGTTAAATAAAATGAGACAATTGTAATGATTTTTTAGGGCTCCAGGAGGGTCAAAACTCTTTAATTAAGCTCATGACTCTAAGGGCTAAGACAAAGACTTCTCTGGATCAGTTCACTTTTAATAGGTCCAAGGACAAAAGGTGGAGAAACTGAGGAAAGCACAGGCAATGAGCAGGACCTTGCAGTCACTTCAAGGACATCTCCAAGTAATGAATCAAGTCAATTCATTAGAACTGTCTTATCATGAAGGTATGGTAGAAGTGAGACAGTAGGAGTAACTTCTGCAGCTGCAGTCTCTATCTACTTAATTGGGGTTGGAGCCAAGTGTGGGCAACTGTGGCCTTATCTTGCCCTTTGAGGTATCTCTGGCCTCACAGGCCACTACAGGCCTCAGCCAAGACCAGTGATTCATAGAGATTCACTTACTATGAATCAGCTCCCATTGCCAGGCAAGGGGCCAAGGCCTAGGACAGACTCACAGATAAACATAGAAAGCCCATTAGTAAAATTTAAATCCTGCTCAGTGTTGCCTCGTAGTGATTTCCAACATTATTTGACTATTTGGTCATTCAAAAATAAGTTATTTAATTTCCATGTATTTGTATAATTTTCAAATTTTACCAAATATGTTGATTTATGCCTGTAATACCAGATACTCAGGAGGCTGAAGTGAGAGAAATATATGAGCCCAAACACGTGAGACCAGTGTGGACAATATAGCTAGACCCTGTCTCAAATGTTATTTTTTTTTCTTATTACTTTCTAGTTTTATTACATTGTTGCTGGAAAAGATACCCAGTATAATCTTACTTTTTTGTTTGTTTGTTTTTAAATTTATTGAGCCTTGTTTTGGGGCCCCTCTACCTGGATACTATTCCATATGGTGAAGAAAAGATTGTGTTGTGTTTCAATTATTGGATGAAATATTCTGCAGGTATCTTTGGGTCCATTTAACCTAGGTATAATTTGATTCTGCCATGTCCTTGTTGATTTGCTGCCTGGATGGTCTGGCCATTACTAAAAAAGATGAGTTAAAATTCCTCTCTATCATTATTAAAACCTCTCTCACCATTTATTTCTATTAATATCTGCTTTATATATATATGAGTGTTCTTACATGGGGTGAATATATATATATATATATATATATATATATATATATATATATATATATATATCTAGAATTATAATTTTTGTCTTATTGAAGAGTTTCCTTTACCATTATACAGTGACTTTCCTTCACTTTTTTACTGCATTTAATTTAAAGACTATTTCATCTCATGTTTTATTATATGACTTTCCTTGTTGCTTTTTACTACCTTTAATTTAAAACCTGCTTCATCTCATGCCGTTCTTGTTATCTTTTTGGATTTTTAAGACAAAGTTTCACTTTGTAGTGAAGGCTGGCCTTGAACTCACTATGTAACCCAGGCTGACTTTGAATTCATAGCAGTCCTCCTATCTGTCTCCCAAGTGAGTTCTGGGATTACAGAAGTGTGACATCATGCCAGGCTTCCTATTATCTTTTGGATTCTATTTTCATGGAATATTTCATTCTATCTGTCATTTTCAATTTATGTGTGTCCTTATATGTAAAGTGAGTATATTTTAAGCAGTGGATACTTGGGCTTTTGAATTTTTAAATCTATTCACTATATTTTAACTGGAGAATTTAATCAATTTACATTTAAAATAGATAGTAATGGTTGTAACATTTTGTAGAGCAAAAGTTGTTCATTTTTTTTCTCTCTCTCCAGTCTTCTTTTGGGTTAAATTATCTACTTAATATTTTCGATTTCTCTAGCATAGGTTTTACTTTGTGATTAACATAAGGTTTCTACAACCTAAGTGCCCATCAACCGAGGAATGGATAAAAAAATTGTGGTACTTTTATACAAAGGAGTACTACTCAGCTATACAGAATGATCACATTGAGATATTTATAAATAAATGGATGCAACTTGAGTCCATGCTCATAAGTGAAATAAATCAAACTCACCTGTATAAATACCATATAGTCTCCCTAGTATAAGAAATGGTAAGAGTACAGAAGATTCTATGGTAATCATGGTTCACCATTATACTGCTTTGAAGTCTTATGTTTTCATTCATTGGTTGGAATGATTTTATTCTGTTTTGTTTGATCCTAATATATGTGATTGTATGAATAGTTACTTTGAAGACAAGACAATATGGCAGCCATTGTTGATTTAATATCATCTTGCTCTGAAGTCCTACCATGCTCTTGTTTTTCTATTACCATTGATTCTATCACGTTGTGTCTTATTGGATTTTAATATGTATGATAGTATAAACAAAATTTTTATGGAAAATGAGATAATATAGCAGCCATTGTTCATCTTCGGTTATTTGGTTCAGAATGCCTTGCAATACGTTCATTCTCTTGTGTGGTTTTATTCTATTTTGTTATGTTTGACATTATTGTGTGTAAAGCTAAGCTCAACTGTTTCAAATAAAGAGACATTATGATAGCTACTGTTAATATCTAATTGTCTTGTTGTGAAGTGCTGTGTTGCTTACATTGTTCTGTTCTGATCTGCTTAGGTCTGACCTCTTTTATTTTATTCTCTAAAATAAAAAAATAAGGTTTCTAATAATAGCATTTGCTAATAGTATTCTATTTTATAGTAACAACATCATAGCATAATAACAGATAAGTTTGAGTTTAATATGACTGATGTTGACCTCTTGGTAGATATTAAATCTTTCTGACAATTTGATGAAATTTCTCTTATCTCTGAGTTTTACATTTCTTTGACATTCTCAAGTCTCTTATGCCCAGATAACCTAAATATTTGCTTTTAAAAGCAGTCTCAAGTTTCCCATGTCTCTGTATTCATTTTTCCCCTTTTCCTCTTCCAACTATGTACTTTCAAATAGCTTGTCATTGACATAATTCTTCCATTTGATCCTTTAGTTCTTGGTACTTTCTGTCACATTGCTCATTTTCCTCAGTCTTTTCCTCAGTCTATCTTTTAGCTTCAGAATTTCTACTTTTCTTTTTATATGCTTTCATCTCTCTATTAAGTTTCTGTGTTAGGATGTTGTTTCCCCCACTCCTGTTCTTTGAGCTTCTTTATAGCATCAACTGTAAATTTTCCATCTGAGGTATCATCCATATAGGTTAATATACAGTCAGCTTCTGGCACCTAATTTTGACCATAGGCAGATCATAAGCCTATTGAAGTTTCTGATTTTTGTTCATACAAAACATTATCTGGACATTGAAAGATTATATTTTTATTCTGAGTTTTTCAATATGGGTTTGTCTTTACCTATTTTATCAGGCATTCTAATCAGGCTGCATGTTTTCTCTGATCCCATTATTGCTTCTGCTATTTTGTCACTTCGTGGATACCTTAGTCTCACTTTGCCCAGGGTTAGGGTTTTCTCATGGCCTCGGATTTTAGGACTAACACCAGATTTGCCACAAATCCCAAGTTGCATTCTTCAACATGAACTAAGTGGTATTCAAAGGAATGGCCCATCCCTGCAAACTCCTCATGGGCTGGAGTAGGTCCAGACACCTCATTCAAAGCCAGAGGTGCAGTGCTAGGCTCTGAGGGACTTTATCCAGAGCTGGGCACAGTCACTTCTGAAGGGCCAACTCTCACTGTCATACTGTATGCCTCTGGATCTGACACCCCAACACGGGTGAGACTACAGCACACCAAGATCAGTGCAAAACTGTGGTGGGACCAAGACCCAAACTGCTGTGAGATTCCTACTGTTGAAGTGAACTTGTGGCCCCAGACTACTGCAGCTAGCCACGATTCATGCTGGAATCAACATCTGATAGGCTGGGGCTGTTTCTTTCTGTCACCATCACTGTTCTGGAGGCTCCAGATGTTAGCATTTTCTTGGGGATGAGGGCAGTGGGGATTCACCCAGTGTTAGTTTTCACCAGCCTAGATCTGAGTTTTGGAGCAGTTGCTCTTTACTGCCCCATGTTAACCTCATGAGTATTCTTGCTCCCCTCTATGCTATCTGCACTTGGGGGTGCCCAGTGGAAACAATCCCTTGGCTGTTGAGACTGGCCTTCTGTTGAGTCACACCCAAGTTGCACAGCTACAGAGATGTGCATAGTCCTGGCAAGGTGCCTAGTAAATTGTTTACAAAAAGAATGATGTGTAGCATCATTAAAAATAAGATAATTATTCAGAGTAAATTATTTTAAAATTTACACTTTTGAGAGTGTATATATATATATATATATGTATGTATGTATATTCTCATTGGTTCATACACTTATTCATTCAATGGCTAATTTATACAGCATCTTTTAGGAAGTTGCTAGTAAATACCTACAATCCTCACTATCAAGGACCATAGAGCATAAAGAATAAAAATGCAAGCAGATGTACATTTACAGAAATAAACAGATATGAATAAAGCAATATGCAGCAGCCCTGTGAAGAGGCCCACATTGCCTTCCTTAAAGTTCTGAGTTAAGCCTTGTGAAGGAAGGAAAATAACTAAATAAGGAAGTGAGGGCAGCCTAATGCAACCTCTGACAAATTTTTGTCATAAAATGGTGATATTTTTCAAAATATGATTAGCATACATAGTCTCAATGATAGCAGGCAAGAAGGAGTAATTTTCCTTCATTGTTTAGCAAGTGGTTACTCCTTGTGGAGAATGGATGATAAATGATACTATGTCTGAAGAACCAGACGTTGTCATAGGGATAGGAACAGCTTCTCAACAGTAGCTCATTTCTAGTGCCAAAATTAAAACAAATTGAAAGAGTACAATTCTGGTCTTGGGGCATCCTCTCTCTGTATTAATTCTTCTAAATGAAGTGCTTTTATTTTGATCATCATGGATGATTGTATCACCAGTGCATCTTGCAAAGGCAATGTTGAAGATTTGTGCATAGACAATTTTCAGCTACTTATTTATTGTTCCTTAGAAATGGTACATAAAATATGAATTATTCACCCAATAACAGAAAAAAATATTAATAATTAGAGAGCACATATAACATTCACTTTTTGATTGAGAAATTGAGGAGTATTCTTCAGAAAAAAATATCTTGTTTAGACCAGTGTTAATGTATATAAACTCCAGCAAAAGTAACTTTCCCTAAGAAATAGAACATAAACTAAAAAACAAAACTGTTTAAATGGTATTTTGGGCCATCTTTTTGAAGTCTTGTGTTATGTTCTAATGCAATGTCATGTGAAGTGATGACATTATAAAGCCCAATGTGTAGCAGGTGAATCTTTTCCTCACTTTGGTGCTTAAGAAAAACTTAACTCTTATTAAAGAATTTATAGAGACAAAAAAGAAATGGTGATACTTTGTTTGTTGTCGTTTGTTCTAATTTCAAGAGTCTAAAAAACTTTCTTTTGAAGAAGTATCCTCATTTCTGCTAACACCCTCAGGCCTTACTGTTTACTCCTGAATATAATATTAACATCATTGAATATTCTTATTGGTTTTCACTGTATATTTACTTCCTATGGCTGTCTGCACTACTTTGAAAGAATGATTATTTTTAGCAATATATCATCGTGTATGTTTAAACCTTCACTAACCCAAGTTCTTCATGCAGTAACTCCAGCCTCATATAAACTGATTAAATTGCATAAAGGTTTAATATAAAATTTTCTGTGCACTTAAATTTTAGTTAGTTAGCTAAATCAATAAGCAAAAATGGAAATTTCATTTTTGATATTTATATAAATGTAATAAATTCCAATACCTTTTCTGTCTCTTTTGATTCCTTCCTTTTCCCTCTGCCCCTTACACACACACACACACACACACACACATGCAAGCACATTAAAGCAGAAAGCTGACTCTGTTCCATACTCTCTACTGGAATAACTAAAACAGTGCGATCAGCAGTTTAGCACTTTAATCAGAGGTGAGGAGCAGTAGCAATCCCTCCAGGGGCTTACTGACCTGTGCTGTTTATCTCTACAGATTCTCCTACAGAAAGTGGGTCCTGAGAATCAACAGCTCTGAGGTGAACAGTGGTGCCCTACCCTCTGTGAAATTCAGCTGTCCAGGAGATGACACTTGGTGTTCATTCTTCCTCTAACAACAGCACAAAGTCTCCCCAAACTACTTCTTGAGTAAGGCCTACAACATTAAGTTCAAAAGCAAAGTAAAAGGACAGCCATGGCATGTGGTTCTATTCCTTAAATAATAGCCAAGAGGCACAGAATAACTGATACTTTATTAATTTGCTAGTTAAAATTATCAAAAACAATTTAGGCATGGCACATGAATTCCTATCGATTTTAGATTACATTAGAAACACCTATGAAGAGGTTTTCTCTAAAATATTTTTGAAATCTTTGTATTTTAATCTATAAATATAAAAAATAACTTCTCTAATCTCAGCGAAATTGTGGATCTGTTTACCATTTTTTTTCAAATATGAACATTGTATACACAGCCATTAAATACTGTTTTTGTTAATACAGGTGCCAATAGGTCCCCAGCTTCAGTAGTTTTCATTATATGACCTGTAGTAGCAGCCAATGAACATAATCTACACGAAACATTCTTCCCTTATTTGTCTCACTCAGTTTACAAGAAACCTTGAATGTTACTGTTTTCTCTCAGTTTTCAGTGTGGCTCCGTAATATGCTAACATTCATTGGGGGTATCAGAGAAGAACATGATCCCAAATGCTTCCTTTCCCACTCTCTTTGACTGCCCCTCCATATTTTGCTAATCTACTGTCTATGCAGAATTATGATCCTGCTAGCAACATCATTTTTATGAAATTATGAAAATATAATAATTATGTAAACACAGCTGTGAGACAGACACCTCCTGTATAAAATGATAACAGTGATAGTTTTTGATGTGGGGATATATTCCTTGGATCACTTTGTTCAGTTTGGGGTTGGGGAAGATGAATAAGTGTCAATTTTATTTTGGTGAGTTTTGTCACTGGCATTCACGTGCTAGTGCTTCAGAGAACTATTTTATTTTTTAAGACAAACTAGTCCTCACACATTGTACATAATTAATTTCAAAATTTTCATGTGGATATGAAAACTTTTGAGAGTGCTGCATTTTATCAAGTTTAGATTTTATAGCAAGTAAGCAGACAATCCACAAATAGCCTATTTTTCAGTAAAAAGGTAAGTATGTGGAGAGAGAAAATTTTAAATGAATTGAATAGCATAGTGTGGCCCAATATATAACTTAATATTAATATTTTGAACATATGGTAAACCAAGAAAAATTTTATATCAAACTTTGTACATGTTGCATTCTTAGAAAACTTAAATAGAATTGTCCTCTTATATTCTAAAAATGGGAAAGTATATTAGGAAAGAATAAACTATGAAGGAATACATAATAATTTCTTAGGAATTAATGAAATGGGAAAGTAAAAATATTAATGACAAGTTTAAAACATGGACTTCATCTAATTTTACAAAAATCACGCAATGCTGAATGAACCTTGACAAATAATGGAATAATCTGAAAAGGTAGAATTCTTCTAGATACAAAACTCATTGACACTTTTTCCTTATTTAAAAAAATTACTCAAAGCCAGAACACGATTACCCATTACCTATGTGTGTTGCTTCACTTTCTTTTTATCTTACTACTCTATATTCTAGATTGGAAGAAACTTGTCTAATACTTTGTAGAAACAAGTTTACTCTAGTGTACACTTCAGATTTGAATGCCCTCTTGATATAATTTTTTTTGTTTTTATCATGTGGAATTGACCAGGAAGTGGCATTTGATGGGAAGGTAAGAAATGTTGAGATGCAATGATTTGAAAAACATAGAGCAGTAAAAAAAAAAAAAAAAAAAAAACCCAAACTTTTAATTTGTAACATATTAGGTCATGACCTAGATCCCCAATCTCCCAAATGAGTGTACAGCAGAGGTTTAAATAAAATGAGACAAGTGATATGATTTTAGGGCTCTAGGAGGGTCAAAACCCTTTAGCTGAGCTCAAGACTCTAAGGGCTAAGACAGTATTCTCTGAACTGCCCATTTTTATTGGTCCAACAACAAAGGGCGGGGAAACTGAGGAAAGTGCAGGCAAAGAGCAGGACCTTGGGAGTCACTTTAAAGACTTCTCCAAGTAGTAAATTACACCAATTTAGGAGAAGTGTCTTATCTCCAAGATGACATTTATGGCAGGATTGAGACTGCAGGAGTGAAATTCCTTCTGCTGCAGTCTGTATTTACTTATCTAGTGTTGGAGCCAAGGTGTCTTCAGCTGTGGCCTTATCTTACCCTTTGAGGTATCTCTGGCCTCACAGGCCGCTGCAGGCCTCAGCCTGGACCAGTGATTCATAGAGGTTCACTTACTATGAATCAGCTCCCGTCGCCAGGCAAGGGGCCAAGGCCTGGGACAGATTCACAGATAAACAAAGAAAGCTAATTAGTTAATTTTAAATCCTGTGCAGAACCACTGGGTAGTGGTCTCCAACAGTAACAGTTGTTCAATACCAACATAGCACAGGTCAATGAATATCAAACACCACTCAAACACAGAAGCTGCTAACAAGTAACTTTACTGATATCCACGCAGTCTTGCTATAACATTTGTCATTCCACTGATCACTACAGTTACTTCCTCTGATTTGTGTGGCTATGTGGGTCTCCCCTTCTGTCACAGCTCTAAGTGCATCCTTCCCAAAGCTACCCCCTCCGTAGCAGAGGGAACCTCCCTAACAGGGGAGCAAATTGCTCTGGTCAAGGAGGGACAAGAGTTTGAACTCTACTGCCATACCCTCCAAATACGTTCTCAATGGAAACTTAGTATTTGAGGCATTATAATTCTTACCTGAATGTTATACTTAATTATGTACAATATCAGTGACAGGTTTCATAATATTGTGTCATCTAATGTCTTCATAAAAAAGAATTTATATTTTAGAAAAGCAGTTTATAAGATTTAATATCTTAATGTATACTGTTAAAATATTACCTTATTTTATTGTAAAGCAAAAATAAGACCAAAAGAGACACACTAATGCCTGGCCACGAGCTCATGCCCCTTTCTGGTACTGTGTCATAGTGTGGAAAAGCATCAAGTGCATCTTTTTATTGTCATCTTTTCATCTAAATCTTTCTATTGGATCTACAGTCATAGACTATATCAAATACTTTTAATTTTTTTCACAAAATGGTTCCTTTAAAACATCTTGGAGTCAGGCATATGGAAATAATAACAAGGGAAGTTAAAAAAGAAATTGTCTGTTGTTTTGAAAACTCATGACCATCATCATAAGTTCTACGAAAGATGTCTTTTTAATATTTCAAATGATATGGCTTGAGTTAATACATCTTATTATTTGAACTTTTTTATATTTTTCTTTTAAACTTTATATATTTTGTACATACTTCTTTTAAACTTTAGCATATTTTTCAGGTCAGTACTTTTTATTTTATTTTATTTTATTTTATTTTATTTTATTTATTTTAAAGAGGGAAAAATAAAACAAAAAATACAAGATAAACAAGAAACAAGAGACAAAAGCCAATATAATAACAATATAAGCTTTCAAAACAAGGTGGTAGGAACTTAACAAAGGTTAATGTTTTGCATAATTACCTTTAAAAGAGTTACTCAGGTTATCAGATATATGTCAGGAGATTAGGATTTGTAGTGGAAGAGGGATACATTTAGCTACCGTTTCATTTTTCAAAGGATGTTATATTTTGAGACTTAGTCTAAATGTCTGGCCATAGTTAGGTTTTGTGGAATCTGAGGCTGATTTCAAGCTCTCAAATCCAGATTTTTATTGTTTATACAACCTATGCAATAATATAAAAAGTCAGAATATGTGCCATGTCTGTTGTTGATAAAATAAAAATGGGAAATAGTAATTAAGGAGGTTTCAAATTTGTCATCCTTGATAAAAAAATACAATGTTAAAAATATATGTAGATGTGTAGGTTATTTCTTACAGTCTTCATTAAGTAGACATTTATCCATTAAACTCGTTTAGTATTGCTTTGAAAAAGAAAAAGAAAATTCAAAAATTTTAAAGTTCAAGAAAATGGTTATATAGCTATTTGATAAGTTATCATTTTATTTTGTTTTTGTTTTAGCATTAAATTATTAAATCTTATTTCCTGAAACACATCATACAAAAGAAAACAATTTATATGCATTGCAACATAAAATTTACACCCATTACAACATAAAATTTTATGCATATATCAATGAATAACAGCTGGTATTTTTACGGCTTGGATCCGTTTATTATTAAATCTAGCTGTACATCACTGTTAAAGTTTAAATCTGGGGAATCCCTTCAAAGCCTCACACATTTAGAAGTTAATGGCTGAGCCATTGCTGACTTGCTTTTAGGAGGTGGAGTCCGGTCAGAAGAGATGCATCATTGTATGGCCTAGAAAGGTGTACGGTCTCTTTCTCTTTGGCTCCTCCCTTTTTCCCCTGGCTTCTTGTCCACCTCGATATGAGCAGTTTTCCTCTGAGGCAGGTTTTCCCACCAATGCTCCTTGCCTGGGAACGTGAGACTATGGACGGAAAATGTTAACCAAAACAGACAAACCAATAAACAAACACAGACAGACAAATTAAAATGAACTCTCCTCCTTTAAGTTGCAAGTATCAAGTATTGTGTTTCAGTGAAGAAAAATAACTGAAATTACAGTCATCCAGATAGCACAGAAAAAATACTGCTATTTTAATTACCTGAATCTGACCACAAAACTAATTAAATCTAATTATTTTGAGTTGGGGCTTGTAGGAGAGTCATGTTTTAAAGTTACTTGTGTTATATGAATGTAAACTACTTTGAAAAGAAAGGAAAGAAGAAAGGAAAGAAGGAAAGAAAGAAAGAAAGAAAGAGAAAGAGAAAGAGAAAGAGAAAGAGAAAGAGAAAGAGAAAGAGAGAAAGAGAAAGAGAAAGGAAGGAAGGAAGGAAGGAAGGAAGGAAGGAAGGAAGGAAGACCCGATGAATAGGAAGCTGTGGCTCCATGCTTTCTTTTGTAGGTGCTTTCTTGAAATGCAATGCTTAGCACATAATGCCGTTTTTCTCCAGGTTTCAGCAAGAAATCTTTGTCAGAAATGAAGTAGCAATGTTATGTCTCAGTTCTATCATATACACAGAAATTATTTTAATCCCTGTTCCATTTAGTTCATTGCTTAATTTTGTGAAGCATCCAGAATGAAAAACATGCATACAGTGGATTCTACATATAAATTTATTAAAAAGAAATTCAAGAAGTGAAAATGAAACTTTTTATTAACTTACGCAAACAGTGGGAGACACACATTGCATGTGTATCCTGTGTCTGCACATAGCCACCAATATCCTATCAGACTTCACATTACAAAAGAGTAGCTCAGAGCTAAAATGGTTAAGTATATAAGACAGTAAGAGCAAAGAAGCAAAATGAGGAGTTCTAAACACGTGGATCTGGGCTACTGTGTGAATTATTTGTCATGAAGATACGCCTGGGTCTGGATCATAAGTGTAGGAAGACACTTTCAGTTCAAACAAAATAATGAATTAAAACTCTAGGAAAAATATTTCATATAGAGACTATAAAAGTAGTTTATCAAGATGAAATTTCCACAGCATAAAACCCTTAGGAGCAACAGAATCAGCCAGAAATAAAAAAGTAAACAAAAAGTTATAATAACCAAAAAGAATAAATACTTTCAATATCATATGAGGAATTTGACAAAGTTTATGTTATTATGTTTGTTTCTTTTTCCTAAAAATATGATCTCTGTCTTGTACTCTGACCGCTTTGAAGAATGATACACAATGTACTATGTTATTCTTTTATTTTGTTAAAAAATTTTTTTCCCTGAAACAAAACAGTGAAAAGAAGACATGGAACTGGCCTAGTGGTTCCAAATTAAAGATGGGTACTGCCAAAGTAGCTTATCCCGGAGTCCTGGGAATGAGTGGAACCTCCTCAGTCTCAAGAGGTATTTTAGTAGGATAAAATTCTTTGGTGGAAATATCTGGGCTCTTATTTGAACACTCAAGGAACTGCAATTCTTACTGGAGACATTAAAAATGGGGCAAATCCCTCTAGAGCTCATGGAGCCAGGAGCAAAGATCAATTAAAATGGCAAGAGGATTTTCTTAAAGGAACAAAAATGAGCTTGTCCTGGACAGATCGGAGATCACCTGCGTTCTTCAAACCACGGCAAAAATAGATTCTTGGTTTTCTACTCTTTGGAAGCATTATGTCTGTCATTACAGTATTTTTAAAAGCCAAAAATGTGTAAACTTTATTCAGCATTGAAGAACAATTCAAAATCTCTAAGTATGGAAAAAAACTAGTATTTTCTAAGATGTCTATAGCATTTTTTGTAAAATGAAATAAAATGTAAATATCCCGAAATCTTCAGGACTTGTCTAAACAATTTACTTATTTGTTTATTTTTATTTTGTTTTGTTCTTTGTTTTTTTGAGGCAGGATCCCACTACAGAGGGCAGGTTGGACTGGAGATCATTATGTAGCCCAGGCTGGTCTCACACTCATGGTGATTCTCCTGCCTCAGCCTCTCCAGTGAGGGGATTACAGGTATGCACCACCACATCTGGCTCCAACTTTATTCCTGAACATTCAGAAAACCATTAAGTATGTGTAAGGTTTATAAGGAGAGCTAAGTTTTTATTCATTGCTAGTATACTACTGAGATCAAGTTTTAATAATTTTTTTCTTAAGCTGCCACTTGTTAAAATTTGAATGTTCTTAAAAGCTTGTGATAGGAGTTCAAAGAAATGATTGAAATTACTCAAATTTCCCTCCTATTCATACAAATTCATAAATCTAGAGGTATTCATAACATGGAAGTGCATAAATACCTTCTTTGTAATATCTCACTTGCTTGAGTATGGTCAATACATATCTTTTTTTTATAATAATTCATGAAGTATAAAAAACCATAGTAAGTGAAGGTGAATTGTACATTTTTGCAGACAGTTTAACTTTATGGGTTATGTCCAGTATTGTTTTTATAAAAATGCTGCTTTCTTGCGTATTCTGTTTTGTTTGTCTACCTAAAAGTCTGTGCAAGAGAGAAAAAAAGGATATTGAAAAATAAGATTGTGTGAGAATGAGCATAGCCCATAATAAATTGCTCAGAACTCAACAGATAAGAATTCTGGAAAGAAAGCAGTATGTTAAAAATAAAGTCCACACGAACAGGGGGATAAATGGAAAACAAGCAAGAGACAGAAAACATATGAGCCATGTAAATCAAGTGTTGTCACTTGTCTTAAAGGAATTCCATCTATAAGACACATTAAAGGAAAAATACAAATGAAAAAGGGAAAGAAAAACTCAAAAGTGACAATGTTTGAGAATTTAAATAAAAATGTGACAGGTGGTATGAAGAGAAATTATTAAATTTTTAAAAAAATTGAACCACAAGTAAAAAAGCATTGAAATACATGCAAATATTGAGAGGGTTATAGACTTTAAAAAAATATGAAGAAACAGTAACTTATGGTTTTCCTCAGCTGTGTGTGTTTCTTGCACTATTTACTTAATATCTGCCAGAGTCGACGCACCAGCTATGGTTTCCCTGATGGTGACAAAATGGCTGCAGCAGTGGTTACTCTCAAGTCCTCACACAGCCTTGTCTAAAAGCAGGAAAAAATGGGGTACATGTTTTCTTTCTTAACTCCTCTTCTAAGAAAAATATTTTTTAGAACTCCAAACAGAATTTCTTTATATGCTAGTGGTGTAAGTAGATCCTATGCACACCATGAGTAAATTTACATAAAAAATGAGATGGAGCTACACTAGTAGCTAAGACCAGCACCAGTTCATTGGTTGACCTTCAATTAGCAAGGGTTAAGTTAAAAGGAAGTAGAAATGGCTTATAGTCAGTTAATGGCTTTAATTTCAGTACTGAAAGCTTTTATTACAATTTCCTAAGCACACTGTACATACATGTATTGTTCTAACATTTTTGTGTAGTTTACATAATTACTTGCCCTGTTACACACAAGAAGTAAATCTGCAAAATTGAATAGTTTGCCTATGATAACAGGAAAATAATTCTTAATTTAAACATGCCCAGAAATAATGGCAAATATTTAAATTTTTAAAAAATTATTGCAGTGAAAGACACATTTCTCTTAATTCCCCTCTAAATCCCCTCACTTGGAACACACTTTCTATAGCATTTCTGGAAGGGCTTTTTTGTGTCTTTAGTTGTATTCTCATGGCTGCTCTGATGTTCTGAATTAACTCAAGATAGTTACTTTCTATAGCCATTTTTCACTTTGGGGAAAAATCACAGTTGCTTGATGGCACATCCAATATATAACATGGACAAGGACACACTAATATTTTTACGCCCCCCTTTATGTTGGATGGTACTCGACAGCAACACTCACTGTATTTCTTTTATTGTACTTTGTAAAGACACTCACCAAAGGACTTCCACAACTGTTCCAGAAAGCATCAAGGATGATGAGTGAAGTACATTTGAAGTGAAGGGAAATGTTTAGAAATTAAAGGTAATGTGTCTTTCATTGTAACACCACTTTAATTTAAGCATTCACATTTATTATGATCATATATCTTGATTTTATTCCTCCAGTCTAGAGATATAAAGCAAAAATATGAAATGTGAAAATAAACTTCATAACAGAATATGAATTATACTTTGTCTAAAGTGCTACTGTATAATAAACATTTTAAGCTTTGCTGGGAATATAAAGTTGTGGGTTACCATAAAGAAAGAATAACTCATTCTATAACTATCTTCTCACACTGTATTACCTCCACTGTCTCATATCCACTGTCTTGTGTAAAAGTGGTATCAAACACCAATAACCATTGGTGTGTATATGTGTCCTTGCATATCTATTTGTAGAGATAAGTAAAATTTGATTACTTTAGAGTGGGAGAAAGTTAACATTAAGCAAAAAAAATATGGATGGAGTAAAGAGTTAATTGAGAGAGATATTAGAGTGACAGCATGGTGAAAATTAATTGTGAGACAAAATAAAGGATGTAAGAATTATCTATTGGTATAGACAGGGAACATATAGAAGTGGTTAAGAATCTTGAGTTTGATTTCTTGGTTTCATTATGTTGTAAATTTGAGAAAACCTGAAGAACTATAATCATAACTTTGTGCTTTAGAGAAGGACAAGAAAATAATTCTATTAATATTTATTTCCCTATAATTTTTATAAATGAGTCAACTGTGACCTAAAAGAGTTAGTCCTATTTCTTTAAGGCATAAGAATTCATTTAAAAAATGATTCTTTCTTTCTCAGATATTTCCTGTGCATATTTCAGAGGAATTAGGGTGTGTTGGATAGATCTCATTTCCTGAGAAGTCAGGAAAGGATGGGGTCCAGAATCAAGAGGAGACAGTGAAATTGCTAACGAAGAAAAACTTTCATCAATTAAAATTCAAAGAAAAAGGTCTACTTGAGTAGCACACACTTTTAGAAAGTAGGTATTTTATGCATGAGCTAAAATAGCACCTGTATATTGGCCCTTAGATTGTTTATTTTCTTATTGCAGACAAAGAATTGTTAGCTCAAAAGCTTGATGCCAAACTCAAAATTTTACACATCCAATTGTTTTAAAACACAGCCAAAAATAAGCAGACTTTTAGCTATCTAGAGCCTGCATGCTTTGCATACCCTGTAAAACTGTGTCCAACATCTGCTTGTTGCAGATAATATAAAACACAAGGCTTTATAGACCCCAGACTCCTAATTAGAACCTCTCCGATCCATAGGCTGACAGATTTGCTATTGAGCAACATCATCGAGATATAAACCCTCCACTCTCCCAGGAGTTCCTTTGCTCCTGTGCTAGCACCCATCCTGACAAAGCTTCTGGACAGTTTCATTCTATGCAGGACTTCCCTATAGACAGACTTGTCAGATGAGCTCGTGTGTGCTGCTGTAATTTCCAAGAAATACCTATTTGCTTGATTAGCCACCAAATCCCTCAAAGCCCTCACAGGAGGACAAAAGCAGACAGAGACCCCATGCATATGAAGAAAGACAGGAATGAGAAAACTCGTGAATAGTGAAAAAAAATTTTGAATAGCTAGCTTGTCTGCAGAGAAAGAAATGGGGGCCGGTGTCTAATTGCAGGCATTTTGAAGTGAATCAGTTGAAAATAGAGTCGATGAATTATTGTAAACACAATCCATAGATTTTTGGTGTGTTTTCCCCTGATTTTTCTAATGCATTGTTCAGCAACTTAGGGTGCAAATAAAGATGGAAGTTTGTAATGATATATTATTTGGCATTTGTGTGAATGGCAAAATGAACAGCAAATGTCAAGATGTTGAAAATGTAGTTAAAAATCTATAAAGAGATCTCAGCTATAAAAAAAGCAAGTGAAGATAGTATAACAGATTGGAGTAGCTTGAAAAAAGGATACTAGAGCAGACGGCCCTATAGAATGTTCTGTACAGATGAAAATGTTCTATAATATGAGTGTTTAATATGATATTTACTAGTACTTTTGTATATTGAATGTTTGAGTCATAGCTGAACTACAGAGAATCTTAATTTAATTATACTTCAGGTTAATTAAAATGGAAATTTCAATGCCATCACATATCCAGTGGCTGCTATATTGGAGAGTAGAGAAATAAAAAAAAAAACCCTTATGCACAGAAGTACATTCAAGATATCGAAAGCAGTCTTCATTTATCCAACATATTTTTAAAATTTGGGTGGTTTAGAATGCTGTTAATGCATCAGATATATAGATTTGACAAAGCTAGATTGACTTTAAATTGGTTTAATAAACATATCAAGGTATAATATAAAATGCTATTCATGATTACACCAGGAAAGATTTTGTCACTCACAGGCCACTTTGAGATGAAATTTTTTTCTGTGTTTTAGAAGGAAGCCAATCAATTCTGATATAGGTGAACAGTGGTAAGATTAAGTATTACTGCTTCTATTTTGATGGGGAAACCTATTTATAACTGTAGGGCCTATCAAACTAGCAGGAAAAAAATGAGTTATGAGAAAGAATTTTTCAAAGTGTTTGAGATAAAACAAACTATGAAAGCAGTTAAGAAAGAAATGAGGAACAAACTGTGGTGAAAATGAATTTTATGTTTCTAACAGAATATATTACATAATTCTGTATTTTCATGTATCATCCCTATTAAACGGCCTATTTCTCCCAAAGAATTTTTGCTAAGTAACTTTGGCTTTGAAAGCTGATACTTCCAACAGATTCAGTGAGTTGATCTATTGTCCATTAGTTCTGAAAATAGTTATATTGTATTTCACTTGAATTTGTTCCTTTACCTGTTTTATGGGATATATCTAGTCAAGACAAAATCAGGAAACTATGGCACCAGGTTCTCCATGAAGACTTGGTAAGTGTTCATGTACCTAAGTTTTTATAGTTTCCAGCATGTGTAGTCACTGTGTAAAAACTAAGACCTGGCAATCTGATTTTCAGATTACAAAATGGACTATCTTTCTGCAATCTAACTTAAACTTGCACACTTACAGTTAAAACCTATTTTCTTTTATGCATTCTGATGAACACAAGAGAAAATCCTGTGCAATAACATTATGTCTTGTTTTCTTTTTTACATAGGTCACATAAATGCAATTTCTTTAGTCCCATGTTGTCTCTTTGATGACTTAATAAAAGTTGTTATTTTTTAAAGTCAGTTAGGTAATTTCTTCCCTTAACACATGGTACTTAGATTTTTCCCCTGAGGAAGGAGAGAAAAGTATTTATTCAGGCTAATCTTTGATATGACTTGCAAATTTTCTAAAGTTGCTGACTGCTGAATTTACAGTTTCTAAACTATGCCATTCTATTTGGGAGTTTTGATTTTCTTTTATCTTTGGGATTTGAATTGCTTTTAGTTTAAAGTAACTATTGAATTTTCAAGCATGTCTCTTTTCACCCATGAAAAGTAAAAATTTCTGTCAAAGTAGAACATTTCACTATAATTAAAAATTAAGTATGTATGTGTATTTATAGTCACAGTCATATGTGTATGAACATGCATACCTACACCTCTGAATAGGCAGCAAATTACTTACTGTAAGAAATTTAAAAGGTTGTATGCTTTCTGATAATTACTTAACAATTTCATCATGGCATAGACACATTAACTCTTGTTTGTAATATTGTCCTAAAATCACAGAAAACAATATATTATATAAATATACCAGGTGGCTCTTAAATTGGGAAAAAAGTCACATAACAATGCATGAAGAAAAAAATGTTTAGTTTAGTTCAGAAAGTGAATTATAGCATTTCAATAGAATAGATAAATAGAGCAACATCAAAATTCTGGAGACTAGACCACTTTAAACAATATATATGAATATTGCCAATTTAAATGCCTTCTCAATTCCTAAATGGAACTGGTGATCAAAATCCAAAGGTAGGAGTGCTAGGATTTCTTCCTAATATGAAAAAGGGAATTTAATGTCATCATCATCAGAAGTATTGGCACCTTGAGCTTCTGACCATCAGCTTTTTGTAACTACGATACACCAGTGCATGCCTGTGTGCATGAGTGTGTGTATGCAGGGGTGAACATGTATACATTTATATCACTGAATCAGAAATTTTATTGGTAGTTGAGCTTGTATCTCATTGCTGCTTTGCAAGGCAAGGTATACAACAGTTTGTTTTTAATTTTTTTTATTTAAAGAGAAAAAAACATGTAAAGGGTAGAGGTAATACAGAATTTCAAAAAAAAAAGATAAACAGTAAGAAATCACTAGTTGATAAGTTACACATTGTCCTCTTAGAAATAGTTGTTCAAGTGACAAAATTAAAGTGTACAAATTAGATATTCAAACTGTGAGACTGTAAACAGCTATGCATGCATGAGTCTCTACATGTATTTCTATCCTTTCTGTATTAGAGAGAAAAACAAAACCTAGCAAGACAAAGCGAAACAAATTCCTATAAAAACATGAAACCACAAAGTCGTATAAAACCACAATACAAGGCAATCTACAATGATTACTGTGTTGTTTCTTATTATCTTCAATAGAATTGTCTATATCATCAGGCATAATTGAATATAGCAGTATAATTGAATATAACAGTACATAACAATATTAGTAAAAATAAAACATTGTAGACAGAATAAAACTTCAAAGACAGGTAAAAATCAAACTAGAGTGGATATTCTAGTGAATCTTGTCATCTTCAGTGCAGTTGCCTATACTCCCAGACTTGATACTATCAATCATAACAGCTTTGAATAAACTCTATCAATACAAAACAGCAATCTAACAAACCAGATTCGATTACGATCAGTCATGGTAAAATAGTGTAGGTTATACAGATCTTTAGATTAAATTGATAGGAAATTAAGGATGATTACCATACTATATCCTGCTATTTTTGGGATAACTGTCTGTGCCCTCAAATCTAGTAGAGGTAGAATGACTGGAACAGAATATAATACATCTAAGCAGAGTGGTGTGAGTAATGTGGGTTTTAAGTCCTGGTACACTATTAACAATATAGTGTATCAAGGACATCTGTGTTAGAGATTCTAGCCATCCTTCTCTGCCTCATTTCTGCTATGCTATTTTTCTGCCTTTGTCTACTTTTCTTCTTCATTCTACTGCCTGCCCTGCTCACTGAGGCCTTTCTGCCACTGTTTCTAAAATCCTGGTAATTTTTTTCTCTCTCTAGAATGTCCTTCAGTATTCTCTGTAGGGTTAGATTGGTGGTCACAAATTCCCCTAGTTCCTCTTTGTCATGGAAGTATCTTGTTTTTCCATTAATTTCTAGTGACAGCTTTGCAGGGTACATCAATCTGGGCTGGAGGTTATTTTCTTTTAGGGCTTGGAATACTTCACTCAAGCTCTTCTTGATCTGATGGTCTGTGTCAGGAAGTTTACTGTGATCTTGATAGGCTTACCTTTATAGGTAATCTGTTTCTTTTCTCTGACGGCTTTTAATATTCTGTTTTCATATTGAGTTTCTGGTATCTTGATTATTATATGTTTGGGTGTAGCTCTGTTTTGGTTGTAGGTGGCTGGAGTTCTGTATGCCTCACATAACTGAGTGTCATTTTCTTTTCTCATGCTTGGGAAGTTTTCCTTAATTATTTCCATGAAGAGCCTTTGTAATTTGCCTGTTTGTATTCCTGTTTCTTTGTCCACATTTCTTATTCTTAAATTATAAATTCTTTTGTCATCTTCTAGCCTTTGTATTGTTACTGCCTGTTTCCTTTTTATTTTTAAGAGATCTTTCCTTTCATGATCACACATTGCAAACTTATCTTCAAGTTTTGATAGTCTATCCTTAGTTTCTTTTAAGCAGTTTTGCCAACTTTCAGTGGAGTTTTTAATTTCCTGGTAATCTCTTTGAATCTACTTCCTATATTCTATATTTTCTTTATATTCTTTATCAAATGTTTCTCTCCTTTTTTTTGCATTCCTCCCTTCTTCTGTCTATATCTTCCTGAGAGATGCTTATCATTTCATTTATCACTCTACTCATATCTTGCTTTATCTTATTTAATATTTCAGTTTTGAGTTTGTCTACAAGGTCCCAAAGATATCTTTTAATGTCTTTTGAAGCCTTGTCTGATGTTGCATGTTTGCCATGCTCAGTCTCCATTGTTTTTCCCTCTCCTGAATCAGTGCTCTCAGGGTTCTGGGCTTGGGGCCTCCTCTTGGCTCTCTTTCCTGTCATGGTCCTAGCCTCCTCCACACAGGTGTACAGTGGAGGTCCCAGCCCCCTTCCCTGTCAGCCACGGTTCCTATGAAGCATGCTGGCAAGGGACCTCCACCTTCTCCTGCCTGCTCTTGTCACTGAGGTGTAAGCAGGGGCTGTGTATGGTAGCCCATCCCCACCATGCCAACCAAACTTTAGGGACCTTCACCTAGTTAGTGCGTGCCAGGCACAGGGAATCAATTTGGGATGGCTCATTGACTCCCAGCCAGGACATGACCCAGTCCAAGCAAATCCCATGAATCTGCTCTGGGGAGGTAACAAACAACTGAAGTCACTGTTGCTCCCAGTTCAGGCTCCTCCTGCCCAATTCCAACATGTCACCCATTTGGTCATGCTCTTCCCATGGGGGAGGTCTCATTCCCAGCACTGACAGTGGATTAATGAAGGTCCCTTCGCCGGCTCCACTATCTCTTGGGCTCACTAACACCCAACTTAAGCATGGCTGTGGCTCCCATGAGTGGTGGCAAGAACGAGTTTTGGGTGGCTCTGCTGGTGGGTGTGAATTTGTAAATTCATGCAAGCACAAACTTGGCAGGTAGCAGTGAAAATGCTGTGTTGGGTAATTTTAGCAGTTCCAGCTGTAGCCTCGAGACTGCATGTTTGATGAGCTTTTTTACATTTTAATTTCTTCCTGTGTCAAGAGGATCCATCTCCCTCTGTCTGGATCTCTCCAGGATGTTTTATTCTAGGAGTTGTTTCTCCTAAGAGGCTTTGTATTTTGTTGCTCACTGATCTCTGTCTTTAGCTCCTCTGTTTGTTTGTTTTTTGTTCTTCTGGAACCACAACAGTTTGACGTCTAGGAAATATAACAAATTTAGATGTTAAAAAAAAAAAACCTTTCCCATCCTTATTGCAGTCCAGGGAGGTTTATAATAGTAATCCCATGGAGAAGTTATTGGAATTCCAGTGAGTTAATTCTAATCTACTGCTTCCAGTGCAACCCACAGTGAAAAGAAGACACAGACATATGTACAGTTGTGGGGAGCCAACTAAGTCCAGCCAAGATGGTGTTCACCAAAACAAAGGCTTTGACACAGGGCCCAACCTGGGTTTTGTTAATTCTCCATGAAAGGAGTGGCTAAGTAGGAGGTCTGCGATCACCTTTGCCATAAGCAGATAGCAAGAAATGCAGAAAGAAAGTAATCTGCATAACACAGTTTAGGTAGTATCTAATAATTGGTAGTCCATGCTTCAGGTCTGATATATAATACTTTTTTACCTTAAGAAGTCACAGCCTCCTTCTAGAGGCTCAGTCCAAGCCTACAGCATGGAGCAAGGCCCTCCATCCCACCAGACTTAAGCAGGGTAACACCGACCTGTCATTTTGCCTTAGACATTATACATCAACTCCTCAGACAGCCCAATTTATATTGCTTAAGGCCAATTGAAGGGACAAGAAAATAGCCTAACCAGCTCTGTACCTATCAATACATGGACATAGGGTCAAGTTTATCCAAAATGGAGATAGTTGATCCCCTCTTCAAGGAAAATCAAGAAGAGTTTTGTGGTTCCCCACAAGATGTCAGTTATATATTTTTAAAAGTAAAACAATGAACATCACACAAGGCAGAAGGAAAATTAATAAATATTTATATAATTTTTGGAGAGGAAATTTCCCAAACATTATGAACAAAATTTCCTTTAATATTAGACTTTTGACAGTCACTGAATAAAAATAATGGATAATAAATATATAATAGTGATATGCAATAAGTGCCATGAACCTTCAAATGCTGTAACTACCTGCAGTTCGGAATCTGAAGTGATTTCATTGTTTCTTCTCTCCTGTGCTATGATAAACTCTCAAAATGGCATCAGTTCCAAACTTAATGTGTATGCTTGTTTGCCATTTTAGCTAGATAATTAATGAATATCATTTACAAGAAAGGTTTCAAACCATTTCATTTAATGCACTTCAATGCACTTGTATTTATCATTTCCAAACTTTAATCCTTTAGCCAGTTTTCAAATGTATGTTGTGGCTGCAGTATATAAGCAAAATTTTTACAGATGATTATAAAAGGATCTATTTTTATAGTCTATAAACTTTATAGGCTACATGTTTGTTGCCACTTTTTAAATTACTGAAAATTAAAGAAATGAAAGTCATAATAAGCAGAGATGTTAGTGGATCTTAAGGATTTGAGAGGCAAGCATGGGTCTAATCATGTATAAGAGAAAATTAAGAGAAATAAAAGACAGACAATAGGCAATCTATTATTAAAGCTGTAAATAAGTAACCTTGGAGATATCTGTTTTCTTCCCAGTTTTACACTTTATCACTATCTCTAGCAACTTTTGATTCTTGGCAACTGATCATCCTTATTTTTGCTGTTATTATTTGCTTCTATTTTTGTTTTGATTCTCTCTAACGTGTTAGTATCTTTGAGTATAGATGAATATTTTCTGATTAAAACATCTCAACCAGGTATTCTGATCAGCCACTAGCATAAGGCACAGACAAATTTTTTCTGATATTTTACTAGTTTTGCATTGAGTTGATAACACATTTTGTCAAGTGTCCAATAAAAGTTCAGCAAAATATATAATTTAAACAGAGGAGTGCTTTTTAGCTTGAAGGTTACATACTATGTTTTAGTTTCAGTCTTTATGACTGATCAGTACCTAAAGATAACTTTCAAATTATTTCATAATTACTCCAGAATTTCTTTCCTATTTAACTATGAATGAGGGCATGGAATTTATCTCTTCAAAGAGATACTTTCTCTTGAGTTTCTTCAATAAAATCTTATCCAGATTTATAAGGAAAAGAGCTACAGACACTTTGATTGACTTACAGCTGGGCTTCAATAGTAGGAATGCCATTGTCGCAATTGCTTACTACCTTTTACATTTCACAAATACTTGCTCAGCCCTCTCATTAGGTTATAAGAGGTGGTGTAGTTTCATAAAATATTTTCACAAATTCCAATCTATAAATGAAAATATTTGAGGATTTTAAAAAAAATATATAGTTATTTTTATAGTCCTGTGTTGTCTGCTAATAACATTTATTCATTTTGACTCTTAACACACTTTCCTAACAGTAAATCCAGTATGAAGGTACAGAAAAAACATTTTATGTTTCTGTATGGTTAAAGATTACTGAGCATTTTTACCCATATGGAAAATAAGATATCCTTTTTACCATCCCATGATTAGACTCACTCTTCAAAACTGAATTAAGAGCCTAATGAATGAACACTATCAGTAGACAATATACTATAAGAATAGATACTGTAAATTTCTGTGACTTACTGGCTTAGAGATAGTTTTTTGCTTAAATAGAGCTGACTGATATGGAATTTCATGGACATTTGAACATGTACTTGGTTTGAATATAATTGTAGGTAATCCTTTGTAAGGTGCTTGTAGTGAAGTTGAAAACCTGTAAAGTATCTTGCAAGTTTTATCAACTACACAATATAATGCAATCATCCACTCATCCTTGCTGCATAACATGAGTCTAATAAAGATAGTCCAAGCTGAAATATTAATGTAACTACTTTCCACAAAGAGACTAACAGCTAAAAGTAAAGGAGCATGGGAAACTGATTGAAACCTTGAATGAATAATATAGAAAACATGCAGAAATTTTCTCTTTTTACTTTGTGCATTGAAATATAAGTCATAGAGCCTGGGGGTATAGCTTAGTGGTACAGTGCTTGCCTGGCAACTGCAAGACCTTGAGTTCAATTCCAGACACCAAAAATCAAAAGTAAAATAAATAAATGAAATATAAATTATAAAATCATAGTTTTAAATTAGAAAGCACAAAACAAATGGAAACTAAACAGAACTATATTTAAACCAATTAGAACAAAGATCACTGAAATACATTCAAGGAAACATAACTATGATAAAATGAAACAGTTACACATGTCAAAAATTTATCATTGAAATAATCTGATTTCTTTACTTGTTGTGAGTTTTTCAAATATAAGTGATTTATATTTGTGTTTGTGATATCAGGTTTTGTTCAAGAAAATCTATACAGATTTCAAAATCATACTTGTAAGTGAAGATCATGAGGGAAATATCAGTGATCCACTTGGTATGTAACATTTTTACTCTCAAAATAAATCTTAAAGTATTTGGTTTTTGGTGTTAGAGTCACCTATCTGATCATGCACAATGCAACAGCACTTACAGAAAGGGGAAACATAAATACCTAGCAATAGCTTGAGGATGTAACCTTATCACAATAATCTCTGTAAAATTCTGATGAGGAAAAAAACTGAAAACAAATTAAACTTCAACATTAAAAATTAAAACTTTCTGGAAGAAATGGAGAGCTACATTATTGCATTATAAGTAAATTATAAGGAAAATCTCACTGACTATGCTTATTTAAATTTTCTCTCTGGCCTGCCCTTCCAGCAGGAATATCAGGTAAGCCCACCCCAGGCCTAAAACTGCACCAGAATGCTTCTGCTGGGCCCACCCTTCCACCGGGAACATCAGAACCTTGGACGACAGTGGATTACTGTGATGGCTGGATGAGAGACTCAGGAACCCCTCACCCAAACAGAAGACGCCAGCAGGCTCCAGTCAGTGTGGTGTTGGACATTGAATCTCATTGTAAAAAGTAACTAAGACAGCCTCGGACCCTGACCAGGCACTCTGGCAGAATCCCAGCACACTGAAAGGGACTTTCAGACTGCTCCCAGGCAGTAAGATCATGCCCTGTGTCAGAGACCACACCAAGGTGCACACAGGGATGGGGACCTAACTTGGCCACACCCAGTGAACTCCAAGCAGTGAGCAGGACCCAGAATCCAGACTTAGGCCCAGCTGCACACTTGGTGGAATCTCAGCACATGGAAAAAACGTTGAACTTTCTCCCAGGCAGGGCACCTTGAACTATAGCAGATTAACTGTGTCAGTGTGGTGAGTATGCCCCTAAAATAGAGGTGTACAGTGGGTAAATATGGCCAGTAGCAAAGCCCCCTCCAACTAACTGTAAGAACTTGATGAGTCTGAGAAGAGTGTGGGTGACCACCTTCTACACACAGAAAACACCAAAAAGAGAGAAAATGGCAAAATGAAAAAGTAAATGCAGTCTCAAACATCTAGTCCACAAGGAGCAAATATAGGAGATGTTGAAATAGAGGACCCCAAAAGTAACTCACCAGAAATCTTTGAAAAGATAGAGTGAAATAAAAAAAACAACTCCATCAGTCTACAGAGAAAATCAAATTGCAAGTACTCTCCCATGTAAAGATAGAAATAACAACCATAGTAAAGGAGTTGCTGAGAGCACCTAAAGTAGAAATAGAGAAAAAAGTAAAGGAGCATGGGAAACTGATTGAAACCTTGAATGAATAATATAGAAAACATGCAGAATTGATGAAGCAAACTCAAAGAGACATCCAAGAAACAAAAAATTCTATTCAAAGTGCACAAAACCATTTAAATGAAGCTGAGGATAGGATTTCAGACCTTGAGGACAGGAATGCAATTAGTGATCATGAAAGAATAGAACATTTAAAAATAACATGAGGTTATAATAGCATAGAAAAGAACATTTAAAAGTAACATGAGCTTATAATAGCATGAGGTGACAATCCAACAGTTTCAAGATGATGACAAGAGAAAAAATATAAGATCATAGGCATCAGTGAAGAGGCAGGAGTCAAAGCAAATGATGTAGCCAAAATATTCATAGAAGTAATAACAGAAAATTTCCCAAACATGGGGAAAAAGCCAATATGCAGATAAGTGAGGCATATAGAACACCAAACAGTCATAATCAATATAAATCCACACTCAGATACATAATAATTAAGATCTCAGACATACAGCATAAAAACAAAATACTAAAAGCTGTGAGAGAAAAGACACAACTCACCTATCAAGGAAAGTGCATTAGACTTGTGCAGACTTTTCAGCACAAACTCTCAAGTGAAGAAGAGCTTGGAGTGAGTATTTCAAGCCCTGAAAAAAAAAACTTTCAACTCAGACTGATGTACCCAGCAAAACTTTCATTCAAACTTAATGGAGAAACAAGATACTTCCATAACAAAGAACAACTGAAGAAATTCACATCCACCAAACCAACCCTAGAAAGAGTACTGAAAGACATACTAGACAGAGATAAAAACTACCACAAATGCCAGAACAACAACAGAAAGAAACCATGAGGTAGGACAAGCAATTAAGGGGAAAAGCAGAAAGCTAACAACTGGAACATAACATGGCAAAATCAAGCCAGTGCATATCAGTGATATCCATAAATGTAAATGGCCTCAATTCTCCTATAAAAAGAAATAGATTGACAGAATGGATCAAGAAACAGGATCCTACAATATATTGTATACAAGAAACACATCTGACCCAAAAGGAAACTCACAGATTAAAAGACAAAGGATGGAAAACAATATTCCATGCAACAGGAACCCGGAAAAAAGCAGGGGTAGCTATTCTATTTGCAACATGAAATTCAAACATAAAATGATTAAAACAGATAGAGAAGGTCATTACATACTTGTTAGTGGTAAAATTCAAGAGGAATAACTAAAAATTATAAATATATATGTACCACATAAAGTAGCATACAACTATATAAGACAGATACTAAGGGACATGAAAAACCAAATATACAAGAACACAATTATAACAGGGGATCTTAACAGCCCATTGTCACAAAGAGATAGATCAACTAGACAAAAAGTCAGCAAAGAAATAACAGAACTGACTCATATCTATGAGCAATTGGACTTAGTAGATGTTACAGAGTGTTCCACCCAACCACATCAGAATATACATTCTTCTCAGCTGCACATGGGACATTCTCCAAAATAGACTATATATTATCCCATAAAACATTCTTAAGTAAATGCAAAGGTACTGAAATCATCCTATGCATAATATCTGACCATAGCACACTGAAATTGGAAATTAATGGCTAAAGAAATTGCAAAACCTGCATAAATACATGGAAATTAAATAATAACCTTTTGAACAACCAGTGGGCTACAGATGAAATTAAAGAAGAAATAAAAGCAATACCTACAATTCAATGAAAATACAGAAACAACATATTGTAATCTGTGGGATGCAATGAAAGCAGTCTTAAGAGGGAAATGTATATGAATAAATTGTCATATCAAGAAACCAGAACAAGCACAAATAAACAACCTAATGCTCCATCTCAAGCTTCTAGAAAAAGAAGAGCAAACTAAAACCAAAGCTCAATAGAAGAGAGGAAATTGTAAAGATTAGATCAGCAATCAATGCAATTGAAACTAAACAAAATAAAAAGAATTAATGAATCAAAAAGCTGGGGTTTTTTTGAGAGAATGAACAAAATTGACAAACCCCTAGCTAACCTTATCAAGAAAAAGAAAAAAAAACCCAAATTCATGCAATAAGAACTAAAAAGGGGGAAATTACTACAGAACCCATGGAAATTCAAAAGATCATGAATACCTACTTTGAAAATCTCTACTCACATTGAGTGGAAAACTCAGAGGAAATGGACAGATTTCTAGAAACATATGAACTACCAAAGCTCAACAAAGAAGATATAGCAATTTTGAACAACCCAATATCAGCTATTGAAATTGAAAATGTAATTAAAAACTTACCAACAAAGAAAAGCCCACATCCTGATGGATTCAGAGCTGAATTCTACAAGAAATTTAGAGAAGATTTGACACCAATAGTCTTTAAACTCTTCGATGAAATTGAGAAGAAAGCAATTCTCCCTAAATCATTTGTGGAGGCAAGTATTACTCTGCTACCAAAACCAGAGAAAGACCCAATCAAAAAGGAGAACTATAGGCCAATCTCACTAATGAACATTGAGGCAAAGATTCTCAAGAAAATACTGGCAAATAGAATGCAGCAAATCATCAAGAAGATTATACATCATGACCAAGTAGGGTCCATTCCAGGAATGCAGGGATGGTTTAACATATGCAAATAAACAAATGCAATACACCACATCATCACAGCCAAAAACAAAAATCACATGATCGTCTCAATAGATGCAGAAAAAGCATTCAATGAAGTCCAACACATGTTCATGATAAAAACCCTACAGAAACTCGGAATACACGGCATCTACCTCAACCTTATAAAAGCCATCTATGACAAACCAACAGCCAACATTATACTAAATGGACAAAGACTGAAAGCTTTCACTTTAAAATCAGGAACAAGACAAGGATGTCCACTATCACCACTCCTTTTCAATTAGTTCTGGAAACACTAGCCAGGGCAATAAGACAAGAGGGAGAAATAAAAGGAAGAAATTAAATTATCACTATTTGCAGATGACATGATTCTCTATATAAAACCCCCAAAAAACTCCATTAAAAGACTACTAGAGGAAATAAACAAGTTCAGCGGTGTAGCTGGATACAAAGTCAATGCTCAAAAATCAATAGCATTTGTGTACACAAACAAAAAACTCACTGAGAGAGAAATTATGGAAATATCACCCTTTACAATAACATCTAAAAAAATGAAATACTTAGGAATCAACCTAACTAAAAATGTAAAAGACCTATATGCTGAAAATCATACTATGCTGAAAAAGGAGATTGAAGAGGATATCAGAAAATGGAAGGATATTCCTTGCTCTTGGCTAGGAAGAACCAACATTGTGAAAATGGCCATACTCTCAAAACTGTTATACAGATTTAACACAATCCCAATCAAAATACCATTCACATACATCACAGATCTAGAGAAAACACTCCTAACATTCATTTGGAAACAGAAGAAACCTAGAATAGCAAAGGCAATTCTTGGCAACAAAGTCAAGGCAGGAGGCATATCAATTCCTAACTTGAATCTATAGTACAAAGCCACAGTGATAAAATCAGTATGGCATTGGCAAAGAAATAGACCTGGTGATCAATGGAACAGATTAGAAGATGCAAAGCCCAACTACAAAGACACTCAGCCACCTAATATTTGAGAAAGGGGCTAAATGTGTCTTCTGGAAGGATAGCCTCTTTAATAAGTGGTGTTGGGAAAATCAGCTCTCCACATGCTGTAGACTGAAACTTGATCCATGCCTATCTCCATGCACAAAACTAAAGTCCAAATGGAGCAAAGATCTAAACATTAAAACAGAAACACCAAATCTGCTGGAAGACAAGGTAGGTAGAAGTCTTGGAGACATAGGCGTAGGCAGCGAATTCATGAACAAAATGCAAACTGCATGGGGAACACTTCAAAGAATCAACAACTGGGATCTCATATTATTGAAAATTTTCTGAACTTCAAAAAAAATCACCAACAGAGTGAAAAGGCAACCCACAGAGTGGGAAATAATTTTATCTAGCAACCCCTCTGGCAAAGGACTTATATCCAGAACATATAAAAAATTGAAAAACATCAAATTCCCCAAATTCAAAGATCCTCTCCAAAAATGGGCATCTGAGATGAACACACAGTTCTCAGAGAAAGATATACAAATGGCAAATAGATACATGAAGAAATGTTCACCATCACTGGTCATTTGAGAAATACAAATTAAAACAATATTGAGATTTCACCTCACTCTAGAAAGAATAGCTGCCATCAAGAAATCAACTGATAACAAATGTTGGTGAGGCTGTGGGGGGAAAAGGAACACTGCTCCACTGTTGGTGAGAATGCAGACTGGTTCAATCACTATGGAAATCCATATGGAGAATTCTCAGAAGACAAGGATTGGAAGCTCCATTCAATCCAGCTATTCCCCTCCTGGGTATTTTCCCAGAACTGGAAAGTTCATATCACAGTGATATATGTGCCCCCATGTTCATAGCAGCACAATTTGTAATAGCTAAATCTTGGAAGCAACCAAGATGCCCATCCGCTGCAGAGTGGATGAAAAAGATGTGGTATTTTTAGACAATGGAATATTACTCAGCTATAAAAAAGATGATCTTGAGGTCTTCATAGGTAAATGGAGACAACTTGAGACTATCCTCATTAGTGAAATAAATAAGTCACATTTATAAACATCACATTGTGTCTGTAGTGTAAAAAGTAATAAGAACTATAAGAATAATAAAACCCAAAATGTGTAATTGCTATTGTAAAAAAGTGAGGAAAAGAAAGGGCTCTAAGGGATATAACTGCATGTATATTTGAGTGTGTAAAATAGATGACCATTTTGCTGAATCTTTGTTGGATCTTTGAGCAGAACTGTTTTCAGTCTCACTGTTTGAATGTGTACTATTTGTCCTTTAATTCTATAACTTGAACTATATCCAAGATGACAATATGTAATTTATCAACTAGTGATTTGTTAGTTTTTTTTCTTTTAAAATTCTGTATTGTTGCTATTCTTTTTTCTGTTTTGCTTTTTTCTCTTTAAATGAAATTTTACAATGTGTAATTGCTATTGAACAAAGAGAGGAAATAGGAAGTGCTATAAAAGATATAACTGCATGTATATTTAAGTGTGTAGGATTGATATCCATATTTCTAAGTTCTTGTGGAATTGTTGAACAGATCTGTTTGCAGTCTCACTTCTTGAATGTCCAGTTTGTATGCTTCAATTTTGTAATTTGAATAACTATTTCTAAAAGGACAATATGTAATTTATCAACTAGTGATTGCTTACTGTTTTTCTTTTTTTTTGAAATTCTGTAATATCTCAACCCTTTTTCTGTTTTTTCTCTTTAAATAAAAAAAGTAAAAAAATAATTTTTGTATCTGTATCTTGCAGCTGACAATATAAACTTTTGATTCTTAAATAATGAGTTTACATTATCTTTATTGGCATTATTTACACAAAACTTCCATACAGGTGCAACATAAAAATTATATTTTTAATTCTGCCTTATTGCTGATCTCAAAAATTGACTTAACCACTTTCCAAATTAAAAAAATAATGTTGAACAAATATTTTGTTATGCAAATTATCACCAACATGCAGATTATTTTATTATAATTTTAGAGTGGTTTCTCAACTTCAATAGAATCAACATTTATTATATGCACAGTAATAATTCTGCTAAATTTTGGAGAAGAGAAAATCTCCATTTCAGTGTCATTTCAGAGATTTAATTCTACTACTTTGCAGCTAGAAAAAGTGGAAATCATTGTGTAAATGGAGTTTTGCGCAGTTCAAGTGAATGAAAAAGCTCTGAGCCCAAAACTGATCTTTGAATTTATAGATTTCTTGTTTGGCAGCATAAAGTAGTTGGCTTGCTTTACTCTGGTTATACAATGAGTTACTGCCTCAATGCTAGCAGAAGATTCTGACTGATATATTTTACTGATGAAACAAAAGTAAGTTCTTGATTACAAATTTTATATTAAAAGTAATTAAACTAAATAGCCTGACCAATGCTTGCACTATGATTTTGTTATTCTCTTAACTTCTACCTTACCATTTTTAAAATTTTTATCTTTATTTTATTAGTATTTGTGTGCAATATATTACACATATTTGTGTGCAATATATTACATTCACCTTGGGTGTAGGTTCAGGTACAAATAAAATAGCTTGTTTCTTGTTTAAAATTCCCTTCCCCTCCCATCCACTTTTTCATTTTTAGTTTTGTTGCTATTATTCTTAGATTATGTTTATGACATGAAAGGTTTACACTAATTATAAGTATTTAAAACATGTGCATAGCATTTTAGAGAAATTTTTTTTCAATTGCTTGTAGCATTGAGAAACGTGAGATATGGCTTTTTAAATTTCAGTACATTGGACAGAGCTTTGCTGCCGGAGCAGATAATTCTCCTTGGCTGCAGGATTTGAATTTAGCTCTTAGGTGACTGGGTCAATCAATATAATATTAGTAAAAGGAATGAGCAGAGGTGAATATTTGCTATGTACTTGTATGGATATGTATATTCTTTGTATTATATATTTTTTGTGGTCATTAATGGGGCTATAGAAATGATCTAGTAATCAAATAAATCACATAAATCAAGAAATAGAGATTTGAACATATCATTGAAATAATAACAAATTAAACAAACATCTAAAACATAAATATTTCTAGGCTATATATAAACATGCAGAATATATAATCTAGTCTTCATTCAAAAATACAGAACACTTAATTGATAGACTTACAGCATGACAAGCTGATTTTGGCAGACTGTAAACATCACTTAAATTGTTATACAAGAGGTAATCAAAATAGATAGTGAATGTTTCATTAAACAAAAAAAAACACACCAGAAGGCGCATCACCATTCATCTCCCTCAGAATACACCCGCTCACTTTGAAAATGCTTATCATTCTTCCCACTTTCTAAAGAAGCGCTGAAAATTTTCTTTTGTCACTGCCTGTGTTAGGCAGTGTTACTTTTCTCTAATTGCTAAGACAAAATACCTGGTGTCCAAAATGAAGGAAAAAAGGTTTATTTTGCTTACAGTTTTTGGAGACTTCTGTCCATAATCAGTTTGTTCCAAGGCAGGTGGCATGGTTCAGGGGCAGCCATTTATGGCTGTGTTAGGTACCAAAGACCACAAGAGCAAAAATGGGCAAAACACTCTTCTTTTCCTCCCTTATATTGTGTGCCAGCCTACTGCCCCTGGGCGGGTGCAGCACTCACACCACCAATCATAGCACTAGACAACAAACCAATCACAGTAGACTCAGCAGCCTTGGAAAGGTTCGCCCTTCATGACCACTTGAGGCTTTGGGGAGACATCTAGCAGCAAACCATAACACTATGTTTACAAAATAAAGTAAAAAAAAATAGAGAATACTGCTGGTGAATGCCATATAGCATAAATGCAGTATTGGAAAAACCTTAAGATGTGTCCTTATCCACTTTAATTCACTGAATCTGGCACCAAACAACTTCTCCATTTTCTTCAAAGTCAAAATGACCATGAAAGTTCAAATATAAATTAATTCAGATTATCGAGGGTGGTCAGAGCAAGCCAACTGAAGACACTCATGAGGCCATGACAGTGTAACTCCAGACACTTCCAGGACTGTTTAGGAAAGTAGCAGTAGTTATGGGTTGAATGTGTTTGAAGCAAGGGCTTTTTTTGAAGGGGTATTAATGGTAATGCATCTTTTATTGTAGTGCTTTTAAATACGTATCATAGTTTTCATTCGCATCTCATTTTAATTTTGCCTAATAAATTAAAAATAAACAAACAACATAATGATTATAGTATATAAGATTTGCATAAGTCCTTGAATTTACCCTTTTTCACATGAACAACAAAAAGCAAACCAGGACAAACCAGCCAGAACTCTCAGGCTTAGATTTTTGACTCATCAGCAGATGAAGATCTTTCTACTACTGGCCTTACATGCGGGCTTTTTTTTTCTATTTGTTGTCATGTGACAGGGTCTAAAACTAACATTATCAAAGCCAAAAACACATGATCAGCTGGATAATGCTTGATACAACTACTTCTTGAACCAAAACAAAACAGTTTTGTGTCCATTTTTTTTTTTTTACAGTGTGCTGTGGATATCTGTCCTGCAATTAACCAGTAAATTAGAGGTGAGTTTCATCTGGAAAATTTATTTTTCATTTGATTTCTATTTGTGGCAATATTGAATTTTAAAGCTCCATTGTCTTTTATGATTTCCAAGAAATTCACTGGCATGGGACTCTATTATTAGATGAGCAGTAATCCCTGATGTTTAACATTTTGAATTACTTGCTAGTACTATACTCTAGTAATCTTTAAAATAGTTTAACTCTTAGGGAAAGAGTTAGTGTAGTTATAAAATGCTTAGTTCTTTTTTTCTTCTTTTATCAAATCCTAAGAAAATTTGACATAGCAAGATTTACTTATAACATGAAACCCACAAAATATATTCTTTCAAACTAAAATTAATGTTTGACTTTAACCAACTGTGGATTTATTGCCAGTAGATATCCTGCATTTTCTGCTTTTTAAAAATATCCCTTGTTACTCTCAAAACTTCCACTACAAATGATCTGTGTTATCGCTGCAGATCACCTTTTTTTATTCAACTCATGTTTTTTTGTATTCTGATATTTCCAATGTTATGACTCTGATACACTGTATGTGAATCAGAGATTAGCAAAGGCACATTAATATTATGACCTACCAGCTAGTTTCACACACAAAAGAAAACTTATAGTATTACATTTCATCATTTTCAGCCATGGTTTCTGAATCTCCTTCTAGTAATAAAGATATAAGAAAGCAGCTCATGAAGAAGCTTTATTCTTTCTGCTCTATGCTTACAGAATAAAAAGTAATATTCAAATAACTAATGAGGGAGGTGTGGTTTTTATAGGTAGGGACCTAGCAATTAGGAAGCAGTCAACTAGTCATGTAGATTTGCATGTCAGTTACACAGAGGTTGAAGCTATAATAATTTTTTAAAATAACTTTTTGTAAATACTACAGTTAAATTCTCAAATTTCCAGGACTGAAGAAGGATGCATTTTCTTAAACTGAAAAATGACAGTAAAATTTGAGTCAGAAACCAAAGAACCAAGACAAATAGAATTTAATTGTTTTCAAATGTTATGAAGTATGAAATAAGATAAATTTTAGAGATCATTTATAATTATACAAATTTAACATTTTTGTAAATTTTAAATTCTAAATGTTGCTTAAAGTTGTAAACTACAAGATTCTTTTCTTAATTCTACATTGAAATGAACAGTCAACTGGAAAAGAAGTTTGAATTTATGTATTTAAGTGGTAGGTTATGTTCCTAGTTTTATCATTAAAAATATATTTTTTTCATTTTTTTTCACATAACAATTTCATAATCACTTGATATGCATCTTTCAGCAAATTACTTGCATTTCTAGGCTTATTTTCTCTTCTGAAGAAAGCTAAAATGTTATATAGCAATTTTTATGACTTTGTGACATGTAATATAATAGAAATCATGTTTTTTACAAATTATTTAGTTGTCTCCTTTTTGATGTGATTTATAGTTGTTATTTAGCTTATTGTTTCCTATCTTTGAGCCAAATATCATGTTGTTCCTTCTTCCTCCACCTTCTATTTGTTAATCAACCCAACAAAAAATTCTCAGGAGGTGTCGGGCACACATAGACATTGCCAGAGGTTGAGAGGCTATTGATTTGATCGCTGTTGTTCTTGGATCAGTGTGAGTTTGGAAATTCTATGGAGCTTTTGCAGCCAACTCTTCTTGGCTCGCTGGACAAAGTAAACTCCCAAGCCAATAAGAGAGACCTGCTGAGTAAAATAAATCACTTGAAATGGCACAAAAGCAAGTCCTTTTTTATTTTTCAGTCCCACCAAAGATGTACTCTTAGGACTGCAGGTATCACAAGGATCTGTGCAGACTACAGTAGAAGAAAAAACAATCACCTACCTCCTTGGTGAGAATATAATTTCAAATAAATGTAATAGGAAGAGGTTTTTCTTTAAAGAGGAAGAAAAACAGTGGTCTTATATTTTTATACTTTCTCATTAATTCAGATTACATCTCTGTAAATCTAGGTAAGACTATATATAACTCCTTGAGATTCTTTTCCCTACAAGTTAAGTTCAATAATATGCTTTAGAGTGATATTTAAAACTCATAGTTTCTCTTTATATCTAAGTGGAATATTATCACTGATTTAGCTTAAATTATTTGGTAGTTTTTTTGCATTCTGAATATGATTGGAAAGTAAGTTCTTAGATTTGTACTTTTTTAAATATATGGTTAGTTTTAACATGTCTGTTTATTCCTTTTCTGCAGTTTCATTAAAATGAAAAAAATCCATTTGCTGAAATGGTAGAAAAATCAGAATTATTAAATGTGGTCTACTAAATCCTATTTACTTTTTTCCTGCCCTAAAAGATCAAGGGTAGTATCACAAACATGTAATTATAGGCAGATTAATCCCTGAGATGGATTTATGTTTAGAATGCAGACTTATTAAAACTTCATTGAATTGATTTTTTATATTTTAAACTAATGAGGTCTGGGGTTTAACTCAATGGTAGAGCTGGTGCTTAATGTATATGAGGTCGTGGCTTAAGTGATTTCTACTGAGGTATATAAATCTCACTAATTATTTAAAAAAAAATTGCCAGTCTTCCACAATGACCAAATAAGTATAAAAATTATCTATGTAATTGCTATTAAAGTAAAAAGGGCCAACAGTTAGAACCAGAAAATTCTCCTTAATTAGAGTTTTAGGACTTTGAAGAAGACAATAGTCCTGAACCTCAGTATTTTTTAAAACTAGCATTAGTGCTAATAAGAAGGCTGCTTCTCAACAGGATTCTTCCAGTTGGTTATTACACTGGATGGACTTTTGACTTACTGGAATAAATACTGGCACAGGATAATGTAATTTTGTTTTGACACTGAAATAAAATTCCTTTCTACTTCTTTAGCACAGTCAGTTTTTAATCTTGTTTATTTTTATTATTTATATCTCCTCTTTATTATTACTAACCTCTTTAGCAGTATCTAATGACATCTGTATATCTCATATACCCTTTGGTAGAGAAATGGGCATAAAAGTTTCCTAAAAAAGCTTAGGAGGTTCTTTTACATAGATGAAAACTTTACCTTTGGAAAATATTTTTAATATTATTATCAACATATTTTAATATTCTAGCCAAATCTCAAATACTCTTTAAGAGTACTGGATTAAGCTATGCATCCTTTTATTTTCCTTCTGTGATGAGGGTATACACATTCTTAATTTATAGGGACAACACCAAAATTCTCTTTTTTAAAAGAAGAATAGTGCATGAAAGTGTGATTTTGGAGAGACATACATTTTTAAGTTTGCAGGATAAATCTTATTCTCATAAAACAGAGTTAAAAGCATCAGCTAAGGTCACTGCTGTGATGCCTGACAAACAAGAACAAAGGCTAGCAGAGTTCAGGTGCCCTGAAGTAGTTCAAACAGATAAACTGTGATTCATTTACATGAATTAAGTCTCAAAGAGGACCCCTCTTTGAGGGGGAAAACCTGAGGTTAAACTTAAATATTTTGGTGGTGAGATATACATGTGACATCTGAAAGTGATGTCCATTAGACTGGAATACCCAGAGTCATGTAGGCCAATGTCATGACTTGGACATTGATACCATCTACAGAACTGGGTAAAGGGCAGTAGCATACATTTGTGAGCCATCCAAGTATGGACCGAAACCTCTACAAACTCTTAGCCAAATAACCCTTTCCTCTTTTAATTTTGGGTGTTGGGTACTTTGTCTCAATAAGGAGAAAAGTAACTAAGACATGGGGTAGAAGAGTGGGTAGAAGAAAATTGAATGTATTCTGTTAGATCAGTTTAAAAAATTTGAGGAGAATGATAAAGAAATACGGAGTTTAGATATCAAATACAAGTAGATAAATGCCCTGTGGCGAATGCAATCAAAGATGTTCATCCGTCTGAGAACATTAGAATATTTCTTGCATCCAGAATGCTGTGCTAGGAGTTTAGAAGAAGTATTTTGCATGAGTGAGCAGAGGTAAATTCTTAAGTGGGTGAATAATAAGTTTGGTAAATCCTCTCCTGAAAACATAGTATCAAAAATGTCAAAAGTAATTAATGTTAATATTATGAAAATAACCCAAGGCAGTAAGACATTAAGTGTATTCATGAGATCCTCACCCTGTGTCAAGACGGTGGGAGTCTGGTGTTTTTGCTTGATGTGCTACTGTCTCTCTCACCGTACCTTCACTGCATGGAGAACAGAGAAGCCTACACAACCAACTTTCCACAGAAAGTATCCTATTTAGTATGAGTTGAGAAAAGGCCATGTCGATTAAAAACAATAAAAATCAATCCTAGAATAACAAACTTTCTGGGAAGGGTCACATCACTCTTAGACTCTGATACGATGCAGTTCGAGATGAGCAACTGACCAGCCAGAAACTTAACAGGAAGTTCTGGAGAACCAAACAAGTATAAAAGGGCTTTACCGTAAGCCTAGGAAGCTTTTTACATAAACTTGGTACTCCAAACTTGGTAGTCAGAAATACTTTCCCATCTATTTGTCTCTTACTGACTAGAAGGTCATAAACGTTTGGAAGTCAAAGTCTAAGAGATAGTTACTACATTAACTGTGTCCAAAGGGAAAAGGACAGATACAGAAACTCCAGGTCCACAGCAATTTGAAAACCAGCCAGGCACAGATGTTTCTTGATTAGGTACAGGGCTGTGTTCCGAGATGATGTTTTCAGTGTGTTAGCTATTTGTGAGCCATGAGAAATTCTGGAGACCCAAACTAGATATTCCTTTGTGTGACATAATATTTTAATGGATTTTGAATCATGACTTTAATTACATAGGAAACTGCCAAGGGTTTGGTAATATGAGATTTAAAAGTATAGTAGCTTAAACAAGATGAATATGTATTTATTTTCCATACATAATGTGAGCAGTGATGTAGAACGATATGGTTTTTGATAATGTTGAAAACCCAGCTTTTTCCAGTTTCTATCACTGTCTTTTGTTTTGAGCACTGCATGGCTGAAAATGAGACAATACTGCTTATGAAAATAGTAAACAAACACATCCATGACCAACGGCAAGCTTTGCCATAAATATCTATATCTCTAGTGGTATAAAATGTAATCATATTTCCAAATAATATTTACCTTTATTGAAAGGTAAACTATTAAATTCAATGGAAATATAGCATGAATTTACATATAGAATATGATGTTACTAAATATACATGAGCGTACACTCCACATTAATGTTCATCATTTACACATATTCATTGCTGTTATTTATGGATAAGAAACTTGCAGTGAATTGATTTTTTAACATTATATAAATATTAATTAAAATACCATGGCTATTCTACTTTATATTTTTACAAGTCCTTTAGGAACACTTGAAAACTGACCTTGTAATCATCATATATTTTTCAGATTTTATAACTTTATTATTAATGTAAGTTATTAGAAAAATATTTTATAGGTGTAATTTCAATTCGGTAATGAGTCCTTTTATCTTCTTAGATTCCGGCAATGTTTTAAAGACAAATGACTCAAATTAAAGCCTTTGTTTTGGTGGTAGATTCTTGTGTACCTTTATTTTTCTTGCCCTCTATTGGTCTTTCCTAGTTTTAGACTTTATTAAATACAGCAGTGGGTCACGTAGTGTTGAAAGTTATGTTCATCTGTTTCAGTGTCTGTAGTCAGGGTCCTAGCACACTGGATCTGACTGGATCCTGCGTCCAGCGCCGGCACCCTCATGGAAAGAGGAGCCACTACAGGTAGACGAGGGGAAGAAGGCTACGTGAGGAAGGAGTGAATGTGAGTGCATGGCTGGGAGTCACGGAGGACACCTGGAAGGACACTGGAAGGCACCAGAACCCGGAGAGAGTCCGGGGAGGATTTTTCTCTTTAACTTTTAGTGGAAACGTGGCTCTGCAAATACTTTCGTTTTAAACTCCATACTTCAGAACCATGAGAAAATACATTTATATTGTTTCTTGGCTATTTTTTGACAAGTTGTTACGGAAGTTCTTGAAAACGCATTTACTTCCAAAGGAAAAAATATTGTATTGAAATAAACTTAAAGAAATAATTATGTATGTTTATATTTTATATTATTCTAATAATATCTAAAGATGCATAAGTATCAATTTAACCAAATATTCAAAAAAGGAAAAAAAATATACATGTGACTGCTGATCAAAAAGATAATACTTAGCAAATTAATATAGTTATAAATTGCCCTGTAGCTTTTAGTTAGACTCTGGTTTATGTGTTTTAGCTTCTAACTTCACCTGTAATAGGATGATTTCCTTTTCCTCACCTACATGTTAAGACTAATCATTACCAGAGATATAAATTGCTCTATACCCTACAGAATTCATCTCAATGAAGAATGAAAGTTAAAAATTTGAACTTATGAATCAGAAGCTTCATAGGAAATATACCACTAATTAAATGTATAAATTCAGTGTAATACTCTTCTCTACATTTTTTATGGAATGCAGAATTAATTACTAAGTTAAATAAATCCCAGTTAATTTTAAATGTAAGTAATATAAATAATTACTATCACAATTTGGGTGCCAGTTCTGTGTTGCACAAAATTTATCTTGGCTTCCATTTATTTAGTTACCAGCCCTATTAGAAAGAATAGTGGGGTATTTAGAATCTAAATGTTGTTTCCAACATGGTCTGAAACAGAAGAAAAACCTCTAACAAATATGGGACTAGTACTATGAATCAAGATAACAAGATTGGGATAATAAATATTTAGTAAAATTTAACAACCCCTGAACAGGTGGTGAAAAAGATGTAATAGTTTATTCCACCTTCATTTCCAGTAAGATGACAGTAAACTTTCTTCATGTGGCTGCAATAGAATTGAGTGAAATACTGCACAGAGGCATGCGCCGTTTATTCACAGACACATTGCCTTTTTTTTTGCATCTGAGCTGCTAATTATTTTAGGCGCTAAACCTCTGCAGCTCTGTTTCCTAAGCTTCTATAGCCATTGCCTCCCAGCTTGCCTTCCTGGTGGAAGGCTGGAGTTTGAGAGCAAGGTATGAATGAGGATACCCGCCCTTTCCTTTTCAGTATCTTCACACACTCTATGGATTCTAACCAAAGAAATTATTTTTAAGGAATTAACATTATCATTGTAACTTGTTACATAAAAACATTAGTCATACAGCCATACTGTGTAGGATTTTTAACTTTTGATGTCACCTATAATATAAGCTGCAAATATTTCTCTTCCCTGTGACTCACCATTCTGAAACCAGCCATTACTGATGGGAGGTTTTTTCCCAGGCTTGTTATCATGCTAATTACCCTTTCTTCATCAGTTAATATTGTTTCCAGATATGTTATCATGCTCAGAATTAAATTCAATACTTAGAATTAATAGTGTCAATACATCAGCATCTCAACTAACTCCCAGTCCTATAAGCAAAGTATCATTAGCATTTAAAACAGTTTTGTACCCACTTGCTTTACGACCTTATCAGAGCTTCTTTTTGCTTCCTAAATGTTTCCATGATTTGCTGTTCTTATTCTCCCACATTTCTTTTCTTGCATATAAAGAAAAACTATTACCCTATACAGGGTTTCTATAAAGGCAAAACAAGCATCCACATCTTATATTGTTTTGTAAACTATAAAGAATTATCCATATTTTACTGATCATTGTGCCTCATCTCCTCTTTTCTGTCATTTACCCATCCCGCTGACTTGCAAAGGCTATCTCTCACTATTAACTCTTTTTCTGAAATTCCTTAAAGACCACATTCATTAATGTAGGTGGATCTGGGTCTGCATTAAATTTTAACATGATCAGTTATGACCCCAGAGTACAGATACTAACTCTCCACCATCAGCTGATTATCAACAAGGTCATAAGAAAATACAACCTTATTGTTCAATCACCAGATTTGGGGGCTTTATTGATTGTCTACTTGCCTTGTCAATATGTATTTCTTTTCATCCCAAGTTCTAAAATATTGACATCTCATTCTATCCCATTTTTATCACATTTTTTATTTGTACCTCAAAATATTCAGAATTTCTGACTGTTCATTCATATGGATTTTTTTTGTTCCATTTGCTGATTTTAGATTTCTGTTGTTATAGGTGTTATGTTTCCTTTTAACACTTAAATGAAAGTGGAATTTGTGAAGTTGCTTTGCATTTATATCAGTAAAATCAGTCAGTAATCACTGTTGGGAACAGTTAGTTATATGTGGAAGTATAAAATAAGGTATTTGAGAGAGAGAGAGAGAGAGAGAGAGAGAGAGAGAGAGAGAGAGATCAACACTACCCAGTAATTTAGTAACAGTAAGAGGAGGCAAGCAGCCTGTGACCTGGAGGAAATGAGAGCAGAGTCCATGCTAGTGTTGTTAATATCATAGCTGTATTTATTGAATCATTAGTTCCATAATTGTCATCCTATGAGAAGAATATTAAGAGTAAAATAAAAGGGCTACTTCAGTAGCAAAGCGCTGGGAAATATTAAATGGACCACCTCTTAGAGGATTGCAGTATAATCCTTTGGTCTTGAGTGTGGAGAAGATGGTCGCAAAAGGGAGACCATAACTCTAGTTGTCTCTAAATAGTAGAAAAACATTAATGGAATTTTTTTATTAGATAGTTTACCTAACAAAGCTTTGATGCTTATTACTGATTTTGTTCACTGCAAAGCATGATTTTCTAGAACATAACAGTGCCAAGAAATACATATTGCCTTGAAAATAATGAGTGCATTATCACAAACAGGACACTATTATATTCAATTCAAGGATGACTTTAAAAAGTTGCTTCTTGAAAGAGTCTAAACAATATAACTTGATAGTTTCCTGACAACTTAAAGTTTTAACATTAGGTAAGGGAGAATAGTAATTAAATTCAAGAAAGAATGCTCAGGAGTTCATATTCTCCTGAAAATTAAACCTTAAGATTATGTGGTTTCTTTGACAAATGGTAGTTTTGCCAGTAACTGTCATGGATGTATGCATTTATGTGTTTATTTGAAAGCCAGGTTGTCAAATAGAGCCACAGCTTTAAGTCACTACAGTAAGGCAACAAACAAACAAAGAAACAAACAACAGATAAATCAGCACAGGAAGACTCATCAGTGTGAAATAACATTTTACAAGCTGTACAAGCTTGATACGGCTGCAAGCTGTGGGACACAGTATAGCATTCAAGTCATGAAGGAAGATTTGACCAAAATAAGACTATTAGGTGACAGCAGTGATGAGGAGAAAAAAGTAGACAAGACAATTATACCAGGCAAGACCGACATTTAATGGAGAAGTTGGATGTGGCTTTAATAGCAAGATTTGAATCTCATGCCCTTAAAAACCCTCAAAATAAAGGAGGAAAAACAGCTGATACTGTTTCTCCTACTTACCATGAAAAATATCAAAAAAAAATTTTGCCTTCATTTCAGATGGTTCCTAGGTTTTTCAAACTTATTTTAGGTTCTTTTTATTTTCGGGAATGACAAAGATCGAGAAGATTTTCAGTTTGAAGAGAGCAAAAAAGACATTGGAAAGAAATGTAACATGAAGCTCAATTTAGTTGAATAAGAGGATTACTAAGCGTCACTTAGGAAATAAATAGAAAGAGGAAGTGTAACATCACAGAATTTAAAAATGTCATACTGTTTTTCCTTGTTAATATGTTGCTATTTGTATGAAGTATAAACATTAAAAAAAAGATTAATTGTTGATTTTAAAGGGACTCAAGTTTTTATCAGTAGAAAAAAAGTCTCATAAAGTGTTTTAGGAATGAATTGGTAATGAGGAAGAGTTAAGAGATGTGGAGGAACAAAGAAGGGAGCAGGAAAGGTGTGAAATATTGAAATAAATCAGAACTTTTAATATGCAGACATTTTGTGTTAATCAGCTAAAATGCATAATAGCTCATACACACTTAGAATAAAAAAAAATAAAAGTACAAGAATTCAATCCAACACAAATATGAGAATATTCTGGTTACTCCATTCACTAGCTTCCCTTAAATGAAATGAGCTTATTAGAATTTAACAATACATTCATGGATTGCTGTAGATAGGCGTTGAGTCTGATAGAATAGAGACTCCTTAGTGAGGAGTTTGGAGTATTCCTATCAACCTCAGCACACAAAAATGGTTTTGATAAATTATTTTCCTCAAAAGTTAAAGTTTCAAATACATTTTGAAGGCATAAAAGTATATCTGTCACACTCATTTGTGTTCAGTACTTTTTAAAAAGTAATTCATTAGATAGTATATTTTACTGCCTTTTTTTTTAAAGGCCTCCACTACTAAAAATGTTAATAGTTTTTATATTTGTATGATTAGATTTGGAATTTTTAAAAAAATTCTTTATGTTCTCTATGTCTTCTGAGTGATTCATTAAGCATACTTAAATCTTAGAAAAAATGAATATTTTGATGTGTGTATGTGAAATATCAGCACTCTTTGTATGTATGTGTATATCTTGATTTGTATAAATGTGAGTGAAAGAAAGGATTCTAAATGAGACATGACCTCAGTGAAACACTAGGGGAAATGGAAAATTTCCTTGTAATAATAATCTATAGTATATAAGATAGGAACTGTAGTCAAAATTAGACTGATGGAAATAAACAATTTCCCAACTACTTAAATAAGTGTTACCCAGAAGATAAAGGTAAGACATTTTTGTTTCATTGGGAAAATACCTGTTTAAAATTTTGGAAAGAGAGAGGAACTATAATGACAAGCAGATTGAAGCCACCACGGTTACTGGCTCATATCAAGTTGAAAAAAATGAAATTGAAGACGGATAATATGAAAACAGTCTAGACAAATTATTAGTCATAAATAAAAACAGTGATTAGCAAGAGAAGTTAAAATAAAAAGAAAATACTTGAATCATGTGCAGCAATTATATAAAAATCTCTTATACTTCTGAGTTTGCCTATGAAGACTGGTACTTTTTAACTTACAAAAATAGATACCTTTTTTGTGTTGATTTAGAGTAATTGGCTCTGGACAGATAGTTTTAACAAGGACAGTTGGATTTGAAGATGCAGTGGTATTGTGTCTTATTTAAGTGATATCTGCTTTTACTTGAAAATGTATGATTACCTACAGCTACTGTCATGCACTAAAAGTTATTTCTTTAGTAGATTTGTTTGTAACAGAAAAAGCCTAGGTAGAGGGAAGCTTTTTCAAAATTCATTATTAAGTAATGTGTAATTATTGCAACTTTTATTTAACTATAATGGCAAATTCCAAATGCCCAGTTGGGGTTTGTCTTGAAAATGTCAGGCAATCTGTTATGAAACAATATGGTTTCCTGCAAGAAAAAAATGTGTTCATGCCAACCCTGCTAGAAGACAAATCATTAACAAATAGTATCAACAGAGGACAAATACAGATCCCCTAAGGAGATAAAGTATGTATATTGGCTCAGAAACTCACTTGTGTTTAGCAGATAGCTCCATACAAAGATGCCATCCGACAAGTTAAGCAAAGTAAGTTTTGAGTTCCAAGTAATATGTGCTATAACAAATCAAATTCGCAGAGACGTAAAAACACCTTTAACAACTCTACGCTTAATATTAGCCAAAAAGTCCAAAGTGATCTACTTAATACAAATAGGTAATTTTTCTTGTATCAGTTTGTTATGATTGATTCAATCCTGCCTGAAAATAACAGACTACTGTAATGATAGAATATGTACTTATTGGACAGATGACTGAATAATAGATTAACTGAGTGCTGCCTTCTTTTAAACCTAACTATCCTGTGAAGATAGAAAGCAAAGCATACAATTTACATTAAGTTCTTGACATGATACCAGTGTAAGCACCTACACAGACCTCTTGAATATTAATTTGCTATCATTTTCTATAAGTTTCCCATCCATCTTCTAGCCTGCTTACAACCATTTATCTGGACTGTTTGTTATATAAAATGTGTTTTGTAATATCAACACACATTGATACTATTTATTTCACCAAGTTTTGTGTTTTTTATGCTCAATATATGTAGCTAATTTTTTGTCTAGTCATTGACTTTTAACTTCTCTGCACACCATGATATCTGTCATCTACATTTTACCTAATGCCCTTCCCTGTGACATATACTCAGTATATACCCAGTCAAGACGTTGGCTACAGTTCTAAAGCTTTACCACAAACATCATTTCAGGGGACACTAAAATACAGAATTTCTTTTTCCTTCCTTCCTTCCTTCCTTCCTTCCTTCCTTCCTTCCTTCCTTCCTTCCTTCCCTCCTTCCTTCCTTCCTTCTTTCCTTTCTTGTTTTTCTTTCTTTCTTTCTTTCTTTCTTTCTTTCTTTCTTTCTTTCTCTCTCTCTCTCTCTCTCTCTCTCTCTCTCTCTCTCTCTCTCTCTTTCTTTCTTTCTTTCTTTCTTTCCTTCTTTCTTTCTCTTTCTTTCCTCCTTTCATTTCTTTGTCTTTCCTCCATTCTTTTTTCCTATCTTTATTTGTGTATATACATTATGTAAAGGAATTTCTTGACCGAAAGTTACTAATTTTGTTTTTATCTTCTCCATTATTAGATTTCTTACTAGAATGGCTATAATATTGATGCTCATTAATGACAGATATATTCACTGATGTTTTTATAGATCAATTGCCCCACACATAAATAGCTTTATCTAACTTTCTACATATTTTCCCAAATAAGCAAAGGAAGCATATGGTCTACGCTCTCCATTCACTCTTTATCTGATAAAATGTCGGAGTGTTTTTAATCTGCCAGTTAGCTTTGTGGATTTATTCTTTAGTAAACCATCGAATTGCTAAATATTATACTGAATTAAGAATGTTTCTGGTAATATTAAATTTCAGCAATAATTTATTGAAAGGTGAATTGTCAGTGTGCAACATTAAAGAGTCTCCTTATTTAAAACAATCAAGAACCAAAAAGGATGTATTGTCTAGCAGTTATGAGCCACGCTGTCCTAGGTTGGATCTGTGTTCAATGCTTTCCTGAATATACATCACAGGTGAGCATTTTGTTTGTATTCCTAATATGAAAAGTTGACATCATTTTATCTTTTATTTTATGGAATACATGTGAAATTAAACAAAATAATGCACACAAGAAACAAAAAACACAAAGTTTAATCCTACTAAGAACGCAATAAATAATTTGTAAACAATTGCTTTTCCTTGAATTTCAAATAATAATTTTAGATTTCTCTAATTTTGTGCAATTTTGCTCATCTCATACTAACTTATTTAAATATTGAGTGAATGCTTGATGATTCACATCAGCTGCCCTTCCTCATTTCTTTGTGTACATACTCACTGTCTTTCATATTTTAGATGAACAAAGCTCACATCGGGACATGGACTTAGGAATCAAAACTCTGCACTCAGCCTCTTCCTTACATCTGTGAGATGTTCTGATTAGATGCTTTAAATTAAGGTTACCAGGACAACATATGATACCTTGAAAGTTAGCTAAATCATGTAAGCCAGAAAGGCAAACCCCTTGCCCTGCATCTGTGAATTCCAGCATCTCAGTCTCTTTCCGCCTTTGTTACATTTATCTTCTACCATTTTTTCATATGCAAGCAAAATCTTAATCTCAAAGGTTAATATCTCTCTTGTTCCTACTTAGGTGCAATTTATTGCCACTAGTTAGGAATATCTCATGTCTTATGATGACCATTAATGAAATATATTCAGGAAAATAATATAGAATTATTAACCACACTATATTTGTTTAAATAATTTAATGAGCATCTTATGAAGTTATAGAAAAAATAGTGCACTTTCAATATGGGTTAAGGCTTTTTGCTTAGTATTAGAAAGAAAAAAGAATTTAAAAATATTCCCAGAGAAATATATTTTTAAGGGCAACCTTATAAAAAAAAAGTGAAATACAATCCATAGTCTCAGTAACAAGGATTTTATTTTAAGATTGTTGTTTTTCTAGAAAGATAATTTGTCAAAAGTTTAATGTAGTCTTTTCTAATTAGTTATGTAAAATACAATGAAATATTTCATTCTCCTGATAAGCAGAGAGGAATCTAGAAACTGACACTGTGAAATTATGTAAAAGAAGTTCATGACTAAATAAACACTGTAATCTAACTGACTTGGAAATATACTGAACATGTAAAGTCATGGTGTATTTTAATATTTAATCAGTTTTGGTACTGATATAAAAATTCAAACTACTTTGAAAAAAAACTACACAATATATTAATCATTGTCAATTTCTTATTATTTTGTTTTGAAATTCTGTATCATCATTTTAATTCTTTTTTATTTTAAAATTTAAAAATTGTCTGGAAATATAATTCTGCAATATATACTGTATTTTAGTTGTTTGGGATATTAAGGAGTATTTTGAGCTTGTAGATTTGCTTTTAATTACATTTTTTCCAGGTTTTTTTGCTTATTGACATATTTCTTGTCTATAATTCCCTCTTGCATTTACCTGCAGGTTCATATTTCCTATATGCCACTAATTTATGTTCTTTCATATGTATATATCTCTCTATTGTTATATAGTTTACACATACATGAACTGAAAAATAAATGTAATTCAGCAAGATATAATATTTGAATAAATTAATAAGTGGAATAAAGGAAAATGGACCTATGAAAATGAGTACAAATATATTAGAAACTAAACATACACAAGTCTTGATGACATAGCATTTTGTCAAACTTCAAATTAGTCTAAACTATTGTACACTTCCTGCTTGAAAATTTACTTGGTTTTAGGGAGATTACATTACCTAAGATTTAGTCTTCTCAAAAGTGAATTGCCGTATTGGTACCTGTTTCATAAGAATGGTATAAATGTCAATTTATAAAATGCCCCGAAGCATTGAAAACTCTTCCTCATGTATAACACATATTTGGTGAAAAGCGTAAGCATTGTGATAATGCTTGATATATTCATAGAGAGTTTGTCTTAAAATTTTAAAGTTTTACTGTGACAAACACCTGAAAATGGCAGTGTGAGTGTGTGTTTCTTTTCCTGAAGTTAAATCCAACCAGACACTTGGTGAGACACAATTCTGTTCAACAAAATCATACCAGTGACCATTTTCAGAGGATCGTTCTATTATTTCTCACTATGAGTTGATGGTTGTAAGTCAGACTGTGGCTTTAAAACTCAGAATGAGAGTAATTCGGTATTTTCCAAATGTTTCACTTATCAGGTTGAATAAATGTAGAGAGTAATCATAGCATATAGAAAATAACAAAGTATTTGTTGATCAAAGTTAAGTAACTAGATATATATTTTCTTAAGATTACAATTTTCTGATGATCTTTGAAACTATGTAATAGCAAGATACAAAAGTATTTGCTTTAAATGTTACTCAAAAAGAAGAGAGGCCTAAAGTACTCCTGATTCACTTCTGCTAACATAAATACCAGTTCAGATAATTAAAGCATAAGCTTTAAAATCCACCTCTTCTCCCTCCTTCCTTCTCATCATTAAATTCTCATTAACCAAGCATTTTTTCTTCCATTCTTATCCTTGCCTTTTATTTTCTTTGGTTGGAGAGAGCACCCAGAAAAGACACAGAGATCGTCACAGAGTAATGGGAAATACTCAAAGATACAAATTTAAAACCTACTAGCCTTCCTAGCCTTGTAAATTCTATGAGCCACTAAATCCATTCCAAGAGAGAAAACTGAATTTAATCCAATAGTTCTGCCCAGATTTTTGTGGTTGTTCTGAAATAGCACAAGGGGCTCTTAGGTACTCGATGTGAAACTGAAGCCATTTCCAACTCCAGTAGCCAGAGGGGGCCTCTTTGTGGAACTATTGAACTACTTAAGTTGTTCTAGAGAAGAATCAGGAAATCTATATCCTAGGAATCCATAGGAAGTTATGAATTATTTTAGAATAACATGATGCAGTAATATAAACTCTCCAGGATTAATACTAAAATGGTAACCTCGAGTTCCTGTGAGCAGAGAAATGTTTCTGAGTAGCAGGTAGGGAGAGCTTGCTGCTGAGGACAGGCGCGGAGAGCACCGCTTCTGCAGTTCTGCTGCCTGGGTTTGAATCACGACATCCACATTCATGAGCTGTGACAGCTTCCACTACATAAACTGCCTCCTCTAATCCTTTCTATCCGTGAAAAGATAATATTGAACTACACGAAACACACGAAACAGTTTCGTGGCAAACAAATTCCACAGATGTGCGTGTTGAGTGAATATATGCTAGGCACTGTGATGTGTATTTTCAGATACTGCCTCATTTATTATAGTACTCTTTCTTAAGCAGTAATTTTCTCTAATTTCTAGGGGAGAAATTTCAACTTGGGAAATACTCAGCTAACTATTGTTGTTATTAAACCTGGCAAAGATAGTCCTGAAGTTTGATTTTTTTAAACTTTTTTTTTACCCATTTTTTTTTTTTTTAGCAGTATGCAAACATAGGCTACTAAATTGGATGCTAATCTACTCTCAAATGGCTCTTCCGGATGTGAGACTAGTGTGTTCCTACATATGGCTGTGACCATTTTATTCTTGCAAGCGCTGCATGCTGGCTAATACCCACCTCTGCAGTTACATCAGAAACATACACCCTAGTTCCACATTCCAGTCCATGGTGAGGACCGCGTCAGCGTTTACACAAAGCTGTGAAGCGCTCCCCGTGTTGGAATTACATCGGCGACAATTTTGCAGCGGTTGTTGTCCCAGTTAAAGTGCTACCAGTTCGTGCCTTTGTAATCTTTGTAAAAGGAGTTTCCGAAAATAAAATCACCGCGAAAAGAACATCAGAGAAATAATTGTCTTTCATTGCCTCAGGCATGCTCTCTCCGATCCAATTTTAAAGTAGAAACAGAACATAAAGCAGAGGAGTAATAACAGCCATGTTCTCGAAAATGAGGCAAAAATGTGAGATGATTGGAGGAGAGCTATACATTGAGTTTTACCAGCTGGACCCAAGAAGGAAAATATAGAGACAAAAAGAAATGAGATTGAATAGAAGCAAATATCAATAGATGGAAGCCCAGGAATAATAATAATAATAAAAAAAATGTTTAGCAATGAAAGTACAAAACGTAAATAAAATAGATGTTGGTTTAGATGAAGATACAATGTTCACACAACATCACTTCTGACTTCATATAATATAAAGAATGTTCTGACAGTAAATAAATTCCCAGAATGTTGAAACTCAAAGACACATTAACATGAACTCAGCCTAATCTACTATTTTTATATACAAGGGGATAAGCTTAGCATTTCTGTTTTAAAAAAGTGTATCCCTGCTGTATGTATAGATTTGTCTTCTTTTGGAAGTGGGTAGAACATAAATCCCGGTGGCTGGTGATGATGATGGTGGTGTTATATTTAGATAGCACGCTCAACATTTCTACGTACATAAACTGCTCTCTTCCCCCTAACAAATGCTCCCCTCCAAGCAATGTGTAAATTTGTATAAAGCTGTTTTAGGACTGGCAGTCTATGAGAACCTCAATTTTTAAGTTTACCTGATAATAAAATGACATCCTCTAGGTACACTGGTACTGAAGCTCCTGATATTTGCTCACTGTCACAACAAACACGGTAAAGGGGGGACCATGATGGTCGTTAAAGTCCTGAGGAACAAGTTGCAAAGCTTTGATAGACAGTGACTCTGACTTCTATACTGTACTGACCATATACACAGCAAAACTTCTATGCTTGGCGGCTGGAGTTGGATACAAGGGAAGCAGAGGTTAAAGACTAGTGTGTAGGGAAGCCAGGTCTGGAGAACCCCTGACAACTGTGTGAGTTCCAGTCTTGGGATTACAGATAAGGAAACAGGTGCAAAAAATAAGTGAAACAAGCAGCCCAAGGTCAGCCATTGAATCCACTGCAGCAGAGCTGAAGCTAACTCCAGATCTTTAGATTCCTGGGTCCAGCGCATACACTGTTTATTGGTGTGTTCTATTTTATAAGAAATTCCTCTTTGAATTTCTTTCAAGAGTATTACAGGTAGAAAGGCTACATGGTACGCCATAGAAATCTAATAAAAGAAGGGGTAGAGTTTTGGTTTTGCAAATACTGGGAATGCTTTTTTCTTACAGCACACTGCGTATTTCTATTCTATTTCTTACCACATTGCATAGAAATCTTTTTCTTGTCAGTGATGTGTGCAGCTAGTGAAACAATTACAGATGTTAGTTAAACTGTATAATAATTTTATTTAGGTAAGAAAATTACATTCTCTCTGCCTCCAGTTTTCTTCTTCATGAAAGAAATACTAATGATCAAATTAGCTTGTTCAAATGCCTGTGTGACTAAATGTTTCACTGCATCATAAATGGAAAGCAATAATCAAGGAAAATGAGTATCGCAGTGGGGTGGTGGTAGGGTGGAGGTGGTGGTAATAGTGGTAAATAGTAGTAATATTCCTAGTAGCAGTGATAGCAATAGAAACAAGATGGTTAGAGGGTGAAATTGAGCAGAGAAAGGTGAAGAATTTTGTCCTTTGTGTAAGTAACATTTGCTGCACAATATTTGAAATATCATGCATTTATATTAGAATTAAATTACAGAAAATGAATGCACTCAAATGTGGCATTCTAGTGTATAACTGAACTATAACTGCAAATATCAGCAAAATGCAATACTGAAGTTCAAACATATTTCTACAAAATTAAGCTGTATTATAGGTAGAAAAAGTTTCCTGATATATCTCATTGTCATGCTTTTATTCAGTTTGCAATCAAAACCTATTTTTTAAATGTTTACTAATATGTTTATTTGTATTTTCATTATTAGTACAACCTTCAAGGAACAAAAGAAGAGTACATCAATTTTTATACTAGTTTATAATACCCAGATTTAACTTTATAATTTTTAAGTATAATACTGAGCATCAAAGTTCCTATACATTTACCTTTTTTTTTTCTGAGACAATTCCTTTTGCAAGCAGACCAAATGTGCTGAAATTCTTAAGACTCTACTTGGATTTTAAAAATTTAATGGATAAATAACAAACTTCATCATATTTTTCACAGTTAGAGTGGGAGATTATTTTTTAAAGGTATATGTAGTTATTTACGAACCCTCTGGAAGACTACAGTACAAGGTGAATATGAGGAAACTGCTCTTCTGTTAGACAATATTAAAACATGCTGTATTAATGGATATTTGCATAGATTTTATTTTTAAATGACACTAAACAACTTGTGGACACATCAGTGAATGTTCCCTTTTGAATTCCCTTTACTTTTCTGAATATTACTTGGTGAATTCTATTTAAAAAATTTTATCATAAAGTGTAAGCCTTATGCAAGAGCTGCATGTAATTCTTCTTTGAATGTCTTCTGTTAAATAAAATAGTAGCTGGAATACATTAGCACACTCGCTTTTAGTTAAATGAAAGTACTTTGCTCTCTGAAGATGCAAACCAAAAAATAATCTAGTGATAAATTAAGAGCAAAATATGATTGTGTAATCTAAATATTTATAGACATTCTATTTAATAAGGTTATTCCTTTTTATGTAAAAACAGTATCAGAACTGCTTAATGCTTGCCAAAAGTTGTTTAACTGTGCGAGAGTTGTGAATGAAATACAGATACCCTATTTTCCACCTGGCTTGACCAGAGCTCAGGTATATTGAAGTAAATGACACCCTACCATGTGTGTTTCTGATATGCATGAGAGATTTGGTTTTGTTGGAGGAGAGATGAGAGGTATGTTAGTGAATGGATGAATGAAGCAGAAATAAAGCATGAGTTTTAAACTGGTTCTGCCCAACTGATTTGGAAGTCTTCTTTTCAGAAGTGCAAAGGTTAGAAAAAAAGAGACCGTTATTGTTATAATACATATGTGGATATTGTTGGAGGGAGATTTTGAGGCTCAAAATCCATGAAACCAGAGGCTGGTGAAAAAGAGTGCTGCAAGTTGGTGCAGAGACAGAAAATGTTCTGGCACATGGAACACAGAACACTGTTTTATAGAGTCCTACAGATTCCAGTACTTTCTATTTCCTTGACTTTCAAGAGATATTGGTAATATTGGCACTTTGCAGTGTGAGGCTAAGTATTAAATAAGACAGTTTAGATAAAATGCTTGGAATGGTGTCTGACACATTGTATCCAGTCAGCAAATGTTTACTGTGGTTTTATCCCATAATTATTTCCTAAGGTTCTTGGATTTGTGAAAGTGCTTAAAGGCAGCCAAAACTACCATGTCTACAGAAAGAAGTTAACAAAAATTCCATTAGAAATTCACATACCTGTGAATTTATTGATGCAGGTTTAGAATAATGGGTAGGAAAAAGAGAGCTGTGTATTTGCTATTGTCTAATCAGTACACAGGAAGATTTCTTGTGGTGGACAAAAAATAGCTCTTTATTCTATATTTGGAGTGGATATTCCTGTTTAAAACACACATCCATGAATCAATAAGAGGAAAAGGTATGATACTGCCACTACTCTGGAATAGACTTTTGGAAAATGTTTATATTGTCACAGTACAAATCTCCGTGCCCCCGTGGTTTCCCAGTAAACTTCATTTACTTCCAGTCATATTATTACTCGAGGCATAGAGCAATCATTGTCACCATGGATCCTGACTTCCAGTGATCCTCTCAGTGGTCATTATTGGGACTCACTGATAGTAAATGAAAGTGCAAATTAATCTAGAGTATGCACGGTGTGCAAATGGTAATGGGGGGTCAGGTTGCACTATTTTGATTGGGGTTATTGGAGTTTAGAAATCAGATTTTCTGCCACCTCTGACTTCTACTTATTGTCTTCTCTCTGGCTACCCACGTAGTTCAGTGATAGCTGTTTATCCTCCTCAAGTGTCTTATAGCACACTTGAGGTTTGTTACGGATACTTTCTTGAAAGTTTTACTTTAACAAGATATTCACTTCCTTATGAATTTTAAGTTTTAGGGTTTGCTCTAAAGACACCATATCTAGCATATTTTTTCTCTTATTTTATTTCACACTCAGTTACTCAGTAAATGTTCCCTGAATTACAAAGCATAGTTTATCTCCCCACATTGTTGAATAATGTTAAAGAACAAGCAAATTGTAGCTTCTTCACCTTCTTTCTGAGATTGACTATGATCATATTTTGTCCGCTTCCAAAAGAACTATCATACATAGACTACCAGGTGTCTCAGTTCTTTACCATCAAACCTTCAGTAGTTCTGCTATTTTCCCTGAGTGTTTTCATCATTAGTACTTTGTCTGCTTATTTTATTATTTTAATCCAAGTTAAATTATAATTGTATTGGCCAGAGATGTCAATAAATCAGAAACATGTCATGTCTTTGTAATCTAGATTCTACAAAATCAAGGCCATCGTCTTGGTCACGTATTGCATAACAAGATTTGGGAGAAACCTTATGGACACTACTGTGTTTGCCATTTTTAAAGTGTAGATCCATTGTTCCAGTCCATATGTAGATTTTTAAAAAATTGTTAGCTTTTTATTAGTACATGTTTATAGTACATAATGACTATTTTCCTTCTGGGGAGTTTGTATGGTACATAGCACATCTTAATTCTTTTCTCATCCCCTTCTCCTTTCTACCCTCTCTCCTGTCTCCATCTCCTGGCCCTTTCTCTTTTGCAAAATACCTATTTACTATTATCTATTATTTTTCTCTTTATTTATAATTTGAGCTGTTTTTATAAAAGAAACCATGAGATATTTAAGCTCGTGTGTCTGATTTATTTCTCCTAACACTATAGTCTCATGAATGCACCCATTTTCCTGCCAATAATTCATGATTATCTTTCTTTATGGCAAAGTAGTACTTTGTTGTGTATAAACACCACATTTTATTTATTCATTCATTTATTGATGATCATACAGGCCACTTTCAAGATAAGGCTGGTATGAATTGTATTGCTGTAAACATGAATGTGCCTGTGTGACTGCAGTATGGTGTATTTAGCTCTTTTTTCAAGATACCTAGAAGGAAAACAGGTGGGTCAAATGGAATTTCTATCTTTAATTTTTGAGGAATCCTCATACTGATTTCCATCATGGTTATACAAGCTTATACTCCCACCAGTGATGTAGAAGTACCCTACTGCTGCACCCCTCTGGCCTTACCAAAGTTTATTATAATTTTTAAAATTAAACCGATGTTGAAGGGGTGAAGGACTGAGCTAGGCTGTTCAGAGCAAGCAGCAGGCAGGTCCAAGTCAGCTTCAGACACATTCCTGCCCAGTGCGGGTGCCCATACCGGCACAGAGAAGACTCAAATGTTCAGAATGCAGCACAAACACAGGGGAAGGAGTAGAAAAATGCAGCAAGCATGAGTCAAGCAATGAAAACTCTCTTAAGACACTGACAAAGGGAAGGAAACAGAGCCTCCTATAGACTTTTGAGAGAAGCCAGTAGCCTTGAAAGCACCTTAATATCTTTCCCTGAGAGGAAGGTCAAACTTCAAATCTACCCAACTATGAAGTAGATTTTTTTCTTTCTATGCCACTAATTTTCTGGTAATTTATTAAAGCAGCAATAGAGCACTCATATACTTTAATTTGCCCCCACATTATGTGAATTTTGGTAATGTACTGTCTCCTTTCTGGCATTTGTACCTTTACTTCTTTTATGATTCATTGCATTTTAAATCATAACAATACATTCATAAATACTTCCTTATCTCTAGAGTCATTTCACTCTAACTCATTGTCCACACTGGGTCTGCATGGTCACCAAGAGGTAAATCTGACTCTAAGGTACTACAGAATCCTCATGATCATCCTTAGTATCCTTGCGTTAATGTTCTGTCTCTTGTTTCACAAGTATCCTCCATATCTTGCTCCTGAGCTCTCTCCGATGATTTCTGGTCAAGGAACACATTGTCTTCCTCTTTCACATTTATATATCTCCTCCACCTAGTTAGCATGTGTTCATTCACCTATTAATATAAATATTACTTTGTTTAGAAACTGTTTTGTGACTTGATAAACTTAGATTTCTTAACAATAATAGACTACCACTGAAACTCTGAAACCATCTCCTTGTACCATTTATTGATATATCAAATATTGTTATTTAGTTACAACTTGTGTGTAACCTTCATTTTCATAATGTTTAGTTAGCAGGTGCTCAAAGTAATATGTAACACAATGATAAATACAGTATCTTTTTCCAATGTGTTTGTATGTAGGCATTTTAAAAATTAAGGTAGTTTGTACATTTTATGAATTTAAATGTATGGATGCATATATGTATAAATATCTGGATATCTATATATATATACGTATATTAAACTAGGGATTGAGCCCAAGACTTTTGCACTGAGGTATAGCTCCAGTTCTTTATTTTTTTACTTTAAGACATGATTTCACTAAGTTTCCCAGGCTGAGTTCAAAGTTGTGATTCTCCTGCTTCAGCCTCCCAGATTGCTGGCATTGCAGGTATAAGCTGCCACACACAGCTATATTATAGTACTATTTGAACAAAAATTCTAATATTATTGAAAGGACAATATTGAATAATGTGAAAAATTTTTCAAATTGTTCCGCTTGATGAAAGTCTAAATTTATTTGTCGACCCCATTGCATCTGAAAAAGTACATCTTGTGGCTTCTATCTGAATTATAGGCATACTGGATAGGAGAAATTAAACAGAAATTAGAACTTTGATTTACAAATTCAAACCTATTTAATGACACAGAATGTCTCAGCATGTCATATAGTAATGTAATTTTCACTGACATTAATTATTACATTCTAAATTGCCCTTTTAATCATGTCTTAAAAGAGGAAATCATGATTACTTTCTGCTCTTCATCATTTATCTACTTTAATTCCATTTGAAGATGCAAAGTCTGAGTCCAAAAAAACCATTAAAATAGAGCCATCAATAAGTGTTTTAACTAATAGTATTTTTAAAGTTCTCCAAAAACCATATAAATAGTGGAAATGCTGAGTTTATTAGTCAGTTCTTGAAAATGGAGCTGATTATTTTTCCATTCAAAGGCCATTATAAAATATTATCTTAATTTAAAAAATATGAGTAGATTTTAGGTTCAGTATAATTACAGAATATATTATTTATATAGTTACTTATTATGGAAAATAAATACATATAGAAACTAAAATTTTTCTTATAATATGAAGCATTTAGACTTTCAGTAACTTACTGTGTAGTTTAATATTTGGATGCAGTAAACAAATTCCAAATACATTTATTACAATTAAGACTATATATGCTTTAGTAATTTAATCTTAACTGCATCTTATTTTATATGAAAAATGGGTTGTTAATCCATAAAATGAGAATAATATTTATTTTATAAACTTATGTCATAGAAATAAGGGATTATATTAAACATAGATAATTGTAAAAATTTTGAATGATGCTTATTAGGAGTTATTATTAAAATTTCATGCAGCATATTAGTTATGTCCAGGTTACAGCATCATAAATACATTGATAATATATGTTATTTTCAATTAAATAATGCTTTAATTAAAAGTTTTCTCTGTCATCAAATTTTTTCCTCCCAATTAACTAATGTCATATGGTAAATTTTCATCTTGTTATTTTTGCTAACTTCTGTAATATTTTAAAATACTAAAAATAGATTGTATCACTTGAATAATTATTTCTGAGAGGACAGTATGTAATTTATCAACTAGTGATTTCTTGCTGTTTATCTTTTTTTAAAAATTCTGTATTATCTCTAAAAAAATAGATTGTATCATTCATATTTTCATGACATTGTTGTCTATTACATCTGCATTAAATAAAGAATACTACCATGAATCAATGACAAAGAGAAGAGTCTTACTCTAATAAAATTATAGCAAAGGAAAAAATAAACTCTTTTTCATTTCCAAGTACCTGTTAGTTAGTTTTACTTGTTATCTCATACAGTTTATGAAATACAAAGAATTACATAAGCAATTCAATTTTTCACATGTGCACTTGGCTTCATAAAATTTTAAAAATCCTGCACTTGACTAATGAAACAATTGTTGAATCTCATGCCAATTAATTGATCAGTGCGCAACCCTAATGATGAAATTAAAAAGATTCACATTTATGGAACAATTTAATTTGAGAGGTTGGATAATTGGTAGCAGTACTAAAAATTGTAGAACAGAGTTGAGTTCTAATAGGAAATTTTGTTTATCTAAGATATAAAAGAGATGTGCTAAACCCTGTTTGTCATGTATTTTGCTGTATGATATTCAGCAACTGAAAAAATTTCTTTCCTGCTTCTGTGACTTAGAAAGTTAAAATCTATTCCATTGAGTTGCAAAGCTTAACTAAAACTTGTAACTTAATGTTTCAAAAGCTGTACTTCTTATTCTTACTGTAGAAAACCAAAATAAAAAAGGACATTCATTGAGAGCCAGGCCTGGGCCACTGTGAGGTGAGTTCCAGCTCACAGGTGTTGGCCCAGGAAGAGTTTGGATGACTGGCCAGCCCCCTAGGACACTGGACTAGGTTCTGGAGGTTCCACAGGCTTTACTGTGCTCAGCAACCTTCATTCAACCAGGGCAGCCAGGCCTACCTTGAGGAGAGCCAGGCCTGCACCAATGCGAGGTGAGTTCCAGCTCGCAGGTGCTGGCCTATGTAGAGTTTGGGACCACCGATCCCGGTGACTGGGTGCCCACCCAGCCCCTTAGGACACTAGACTAGGCTTAAGGGGTTCTGTGGCTTGAGTGGAGCATGCCCAGTGACTTTAATTCAACCAAGGGAGCCTGGCTCGCTGCATGAGGGGAGCCAAGGCCGTGTGAGTTCCAGGAGTGGAGGGCACAGGAGATGATTTCCAACACGTCCAGAAAAGCTTTGGAACATCACTGGAAACATGAAAATATAGGAAAATAACAAAATGAAAGACTAAAATGTAATCTCAAAGTTCTAGCCCATCCCAAGAAAGCCTACGAGCCATGTACACAGAAGAAAATACTAGTCATATGCCTGAAATGCCTTAAATGATATCAACTGAAATAAAGAAGAAAGTAGAGGAACCTATGAAGGAACTCAAATCAGAAATAATCCCCCAGGTAAAAGAAGAAATGAGAAAAGTAGTGAAAGAAATACTGAATGCATCTAAAGAAGACATAGATAAAAAAAATAGGGGAACAAAGCAAAAAGAATCCCTGAATGAGCAGTGTAAGAAACAAACAGAATACATGAAGCAGATTCAAAGAGATATACAGTCAATCAAAAATTCTTTTGAAAGTTACCCAAACTGCCTCAACAAAAGTGAAGATAGAATCGCAGACCTGGAAGATAAGATTGCAGTTAGTGAACAGGAAAGGCAAAATCTTCTAAAGATAACAAGGGATCAGGAAATAATTCAACAGCTGCAAGATGATGCAAATAAAAACAAGATTAGTAGGGATAAATGAAAAAGAAGAGGACAACACAAATGATATCAAGAGACTATTTACAGAATAGCTGAAAACTTCCCATGAGAATGGAAACTGACATACAAATTAGTGAAGCATATAGAACTCCAAATAGCCATAACCAAAATAAAACTACACCCAGACATATAATAATCACCATTGTAGAAACTGAACATAAGAACACAATATTAAAATCTGTTAGAAAAGGCAGATTACCTATAAAGGAAAATCTATCAGAATCACAGCAGACTTCACAACACAAACAAAGAAGTCAAGAACAGCACGGAGTGAAGTACTTCAGATCCTAAAGGAAAATGACTTCCAACCAAGATTGATGTATCCTTAAAAGTGTCCTTCAAAAAGGATGGGGAAATAAGATGCTTTCATGACAAACAACAGCTGAAGAACTTCATGATCACCAAATCAACTCTACAAAGAATACTGAAAGACATTCTGGATACACATAGGAAAAAACCACTAAGCAAGACAGACAATTAAGCACAATTAAGCACACAGGAACTCAAAAAAATCAGGTGTAGCTATTCTGTTTGCAGACCATGTGAACTTCAAACCAAGGATGATCCAAAGAGACAAAGAAGGTCTCTACATACTAGTTAGGGGAAAATGTCAAGAGGAAGAGATAACAATCTTAAATATATATGCACCAAATTCCAGAGCACACAGCTATAAAAGCAAGTATTAAAAGAAATGAAAAATCAAATAAGTAATAACAGAATTATAACAGGAGACCTTAACATGCTATTGACACAAAGGGACAAATCAACCAGACAGAAAATCAGCAAAGAAATAGCAACTGAATTGCACCTGTGAACAAATGGATTTGATAAATGTATACAGAGTGTTCCATCCAACAACATCAGAATATACATTCTTCTCAGCAGTACATGGGACATTCTCTAAAATAGACCATATACTACCTCACAGAATATATTTAAGTAAATGCAAAAGAATTGAAATTATCCCATACATGTTATCAGATCATAGCACCATGAAACTAGAAATTAATGATACAAGTAACTGCAAAGCAATTCCTGCAATACAGAATAAAAAAGGTGAAATCACTACAGACTGTGGAAATACAGAAGATCATCAACACCTGTTTCGAAAAACTCTAGTCTCATAGGTTCGATAACAGAAGAAATGGACAGATTCCTAGAAACATATGAACTACCAAAGCTGGATCAAGAAGATGGAAAACTGCTGAATAACCCAATTTATATTAATGAAATTGAAAATGTAATTAAGTCCCTACCAACAAAGAAGAGCCCAGGCCCAGAAAGATTCACTGTGGAATTCTACAAGAAATACAAAGAAGACTTTATGCTGACACTCCTCAAACTCTACAGTGAAATTGAAAGGGAAGCAACTCTCCCTAAGTCATTGCTGGGAGCAAATATTACTCTAGTACTAAAAGACCCAACTAAAAAAGAGAACTATAAGCCAATCTCTCTAAGGACGATAGAAGCAAAAATTCTCAATAAAATACTGGTGAACAGGATGCAGCAAATCATCAAGAAGATTATATACCATGAATAAGTGGGATTCATCCCAGGCATGCAGGGATGGTTTAACATATGTAAATCAATAAATGTAATCCACCATATCAATAGAGCAAAAAATAAGTGTCACAAAATCATTTCTATAGATTCAAAAAAAGCTTTTGATAAGATCCAATACTCATTCATGATAAGAATCTTACAGAGAATTGGAATAGATGGTCTCTACCTCAATATGATAAAGGGTATTTACAACAAACCAACAGCCAGCATCATATTAAATGGCCAAAAACTGAAAGCCTTTACTTTGAAATCAGGCACAAGACAAGGATGTCCCTTATCAATGCCCCTATTCAACATAATACTGGAAATACTAGCCAGAATAATTGCACAAGAGAGAGAAATAAAAATAGTAAAGCTAGGAAAAGAGGAAATTAAACTATCATTATTTGCAGATGGCATGATACTCTACATAGAAGACCCCCAAAACTCCTTTGAAAGACTCCTAGATATAATAAATAAGTTCAGCAATGTAGCTGGATATAAAGTCAATACTCAAAAAACAATAGCATTCTTATGCACTAACAACAAAATCACTGAGAGAGAGATAAGAGAAGCCACACCTTGCACACTAGCATCCAAAAAAATGAAATACTTAGGAATTAATCTAATGAATGAAGTAAAAGTGTTATACAGGGAAAATTATAATACCCTGAAAAAAGAAACGGAAGAAGACCTCAGAAAATGGAAAGACATCCCTTGTTCATGGATAGGAAGAATAAATATTGTGCAAATGGCCATTCTGCCAAAATTGTTACACAGATTCAATGCAATCCCAATGAAAATACCACTAATGCACCTCATAGATCTAGAGAAATCACTCCTAAAGTTTATCTGGGACCAGAAGAGTCCTAGAATAGCAAAGGCAATTCTAAGCAGCAAAGCCAAGGCAGGAGGCATCACAATCCCTGACTTGAAGTTATACTACAAAGCTACTGTAATAAAATCAACATGGTATTGGAATAAAAACAGATCTGAAGATCAATGGAATAGATTAAAAGATACAACCACAACTACAAACACACTCAACCACCTTATCTTTGATAAAGGGGCCAAATATGTTCACTGGAAGAATGATAGTTTGTTTAATAAATGGTGCTGGGGAAACTGGCTCTCCATATGCTGAAAACTAAAACTAGACTCATGCCTGTCACCATGTACTAAACTAAAATCTAAATGGATCAAAGATCTAAATATTAAAACAGAAACACTAAATCTGTTGGAAGACAAAGTAGGTAAAAATATTGAAGACATAGGAGTAGGTAGAGAATTGATGAACAAGAACCAAAAAACATGGGAAATACTTGCCAGAATCAATAACTGGTATCACATCTTACTAAAGAGTTTCTGCATGTCAAAAGAAATCTCCAGTGCAGTGAAAAGAAAACCCACAAACTGGGAAAAAATCTTAGTGAACTGTCCCTCAGATAAAGGACTTCTGTCTAAAACTTATAAAGAATTAAAAAATATCAGACCCCCAAAATTCAAAGACCCAATCCAAAAATGGGCATCTAAGGTGAACACACAATTCTCAGATGAAGAAGTGCAAATGGCAAATAAGTACATGAAAAAATGTTCATCATCAATAGTCATTAGAGAAATGCAAATTAAAACCACACTGAGATTCCATATCACTCCAGAAATAATGGCCAGGATCAAGAAAACTACCAAAAAATGCTGGAGAGGCTGTGGGGAAAAAGGAACTCTTCTGTACTGTTGGTGGGAGTGTAGACTGTGTAACGACTGTGGAGGTCAGTCTGGAGATTCCTCAAAAGCTGGGATTGGAAGTCCTATTTGACCCAGCTATTCCACTCCTAGGCATATTCCCAGAAGAACTGAAAACATCATACCACAGTGATATATGTGCCCCCATGTTTATAGCAGCACATTTTGTGACAGCCAGTTCTTGGAAACAACTTAAGTGTCCATCAACTGAGGAATGGATAAAATATTGTGGTACTTTTACACACAATGGAGTACTACTCAGCTATAAAGAATGACCACATTGAGATATTTATTAATAAATGGATGCAACTTGAGTCCATACTCATAAGCAAAATAAATCAAACTCACATGTATAAATATGATATAGTCCCCTTAGTGTAAGAAATGGTAAGAGTACATAAGATTTTATGGTAATCATGGTTCCCCAATATATTGCTTTGAAGTCTTATAATGTTTTCATTCATTGGTTAGAATGGTTTTATTCTGTTTTTTTTTATCTTATTATGTGTGATGGTATGAGCAGTTACTTTGAAGAAAACAAGACAATATGGCAGCCACTGCTGATTTAATATCATCTTGCTTTGAAGTCCTACCATGCCTTTGTTCTTCTATTACCATTAGTTCTATCATGTTGTGCCTTATTAGATTTTAATATGTATGATAGTATAAACAAATTTTTATGGAAAATGAGATATTATAGTAGCCATTATTTATCTTCTGTTATTTGGTCCAGAATGCCTTGTAATACTTTCATTCTCTTGAATGGTTTTATTCTATTTTGTTATGTTTGATATTATTGTATGTGAAGCTAAGCTCAACTATTTCAAAGAAAGAGATATTATGATAGCTACCGTTAATATCCAACTGTCTTGTTGTGAAGTACTGTGTTGTTACATTATTCTGTTCTGATTTGCTTTGTTCTGTCCTCTTTTGTTTTATTCTCTGTAAAAAAGAGAGAACATTCATTGAGCCTAATAAATAAAAATTATATACATGCACTTTGAAATATACCCACACTTAGATTGAGTTTTTGAAGTTAAATATGGCCTTTCAAAAATCCATGGAATACCAAAAAAAGAAAGAAAATTACTGTATAAAGAACAAATTAAGTTTTAAAGGAATTAATGGAGAATTAATGGAACAAGACACAGATATTTCATTAAAAAATGGGGTGACAAAAATGGACAGATATTCAATGTCTTTAAAGGGCAGAGAAAAGATGAGTGTGTTGGTTGTAGAGGGACAAGAAGTAAAGTCAGCCCATGGCCAGATCTAGCAGGATTTTCTAAGTTATTTTAAAGACTTAAGTTTCTATTCAAACATGGGATACTATTGTGGATCTTGAATGGAAGACTTATGTGTTTCTCTTTTCCTGAAGTAGAGAGTTAATGTAATGTGCTGGAGGCATTTAAAGTAATGCACCTGCGAAAAACCAAAGCTGGCCGGTAAGTGAGGAGGCAATTGCTAAAAGTACAAGAGAAATCGTGGTTGATGGTCAGACTTTGAACAGAATAGAATTTGTTTTTAGACAGAAAATAGCGTTTTACATAAAGGCAAAAATGACTCCAAGTTTCTTTTTCTGTTTTTTTTTTTCCCTAACATAACTGACAAAATGGAATGGCCTTCTCTACGATGGTGGTGGTTGCAAAATTCCTATGTTTAAGCTATAATGAAGGAGCTGATGCTAGATTTGAATGTTAATGTTGAAATGACTACTAGAGTCTTCAGGTGAAAGTGTCATGTAACCTGTTGGTTATACAGGATATCTCTGGCTGGTACTAGTGATTTAAACTTGGAATTTCTAGCATATGGATAATATTCAAACCCTTATCTACAGATTGTAAGGAGTACCATTCCATGACGGAACCATGGATGCATGGAAATAACAGAGGTCAAAGATTTAGGTAGGAAGAAGAACTAGTAAGGGAAGCTTACAAAGGTTTTGAGATGTGAACTCGAGGTCAGTGTCCTGGTAGTCAGTGCCCCTCTACAAACAATATATATGTGAAAATCTTTGTGGCACAGGAAAATCAAATTTATACCAGAGCACTAGTGAATAGAAATGTTTACCTTGGATGCAAACCACTGGAATATTTGTAAACTTAGGTCTCATTCATGCTCCTGTTGTTCATGTCCATTTGGATTTGAAGGTATAGAAGTTGAACATGAATTTATTTAGAAAATCAGGAGATTACAAAGTAATAACTGAACCAAATTATAAAAGTATGATAGGAAAAAAGCATATTTCTAAACTTAAGTACAAATAAAACCTCATCAGTATCAAAGACTTGAATATAACATCTCCATTTTGGTCTCCTCCTGACCTTTTCTCTACCTGTGTGCTTTCTTTTCTCTCTAAACTGATTTCTCAAGGAGCAGTCATTTGACTGCTTATGCATTTCAAACCTTCACCTAGTAATATCTGCAACCAGAAATCGTGACTATTTCAAAAATTCTCAGGGAAAGTTCCTTTGGCTTAAGCTGTCTTCTGAACTAATCAGTTGTAGCCTGAGAGACAGAGTCAGGTGAAATTTTTAAATCCCACTGAAAAAGAAAATATGAGGGAAGGAAAATATAAGAGCCCTAAAGAAAATAAAAGAAGGTATACTGGTCTCAGAAAGGATAGTAATGATCTAGACAAAGTGAAAAATTAGTTTTCATTAAATCTTATAACCTCTCTATATGTCTTAAAATTAAGTGAAGATTTCTCTTTTAGAAACTGTTTCTTCTGATTAAGTTTTGCTAAATTTAAATGGGCATAAAATATGATAAACTTAATGCAAATTATGAATAAACTATTTAAAAATACAAACAAACCAAAATTAAAGATGAAATCAGTGCAAATTGTGGTGAAGTATGTGATCCTGTAATTAAAATAATTCAATTTAGGCTTCTCAGTGTTCGAATTGGTCTCCCTCAGTGTTAGCAAAACTTTTATTCAAAACTCAAGAAAATATCATTATTTATGCTGTTGTTGAAATCAGTCTTTTGATGTTCCCTTTCAAGATTTGTGTGATATATGAAATTCCTCAGCAAAATCTCATTTCTAGAGGAGTCCACAGAAGGGTTTGTCTTTGGATAAATATAATTTTGTGAAGATAGCTTAATAACAAGTTATTTTTACATTTTAAAGTAGAAGTCTGTGGAAATGAAATGCATTATCCTTAAAAGTATACACATATCAATTATATTTAATTTCAGAACAAATTATATCACTTGTTTATGTAATGAATTTTGAATTTGATTTTGAGCTAAAGTGCACCTCTATGGCTTGTAAATTATCATATGACTAATTAAAATTCTAACTATTTTGGTTTTCTAAAATACCCACATTAACATTCCAAATAATATCTTATTTTAGAATGATCTCTTTGTGATCTTTCTGTTACATTTGATTGCATTTTCGTTTGTGACTTATATTTTAGACTATACAGATAAAATATATATCATTTTCCCTATTCTTTTAATTGTATCTTGATTATGTTTTCCTGATTTCCTTTGGAACTTAATTTTGTGTTATACCAACTCAATTTCTTATGAACACAAATTTGGTTCTTTTAACTCTTACCTACAGTGACCTGCTATCATTTTCCAAGAGCTGTTAAACTCAGATTACTGTGCTCATTTCATGTACATAAATATTACATATATATATATATATATATATATATATATATACCTATCCATTTACTTTTGTCTACACCATATGTCTTAGCAAAAAAATTTAAATTTACAGTTAAAGCTTCTAAAGAATCTCAAATATAAACTGATTCAGAAATCTCATTATTTTAAACATAACCCTTAGCTTATTTGCAAGGACTGTTCTGTTGAAAAACACACACATATACATTTTCTATATATTTTTTGGAATTACCTAACTTTTGTGTGGAGAAGAAATAGGAATATAAAAGGACATATGTATCTAACATCTTTTAGATATTTTCTTTTTAGCTGACATACCAACGTGGAAATATTCAATAACAATTGCTAAAAACAGAAGCAAGACTTGATTTTTAAGATTTGTGTCCTTTAAAGTCTTCAGGGGAAAAAATGAGTAAATAGTTGACTTACTGACTTCACTTCTCTTTGTGAAACGTAACAGGGGTAGGTTTGTTATTATCCAGATTTTCATATTAGAATTTATTTCTAACAAATATACACGTGTGTGTGTTTTAAAGTCAAAATATATTTGAGATAATAATTTATATAGAAGCACCACTTTGACATTTACCTAACTGACTGTATACAATTAAGATAAAGCTTTTGCCTTTAGTGTGGTAAGATGAATTGTTTGTAGACACCAGGAAAACAAAACAGTGATCATTGTGCATAGCTCTGAACTAGAAATATTGTTATAAGATATACTGATAAAGAATTAATCTTGCTGACGCTGATAATGCTAGTTATATGCCATTTAAAATAGACTCTATCCTCTTTCACGTGGTAACTTTTTTTAAAATTTGTTTGGTGCTGAAACTATGAGCATACATCTATTGCTTTGTTCCTGGTAGTCAGAAAAACAAAAAACCAGCAGACGTTTCAAAGACCCCTAGAAAAAGAGAGACCAATTTTTTAAAAAATGTCTCACCGTCTTTATGGCCGCTTATTCTGTATCTGATTTTATCTCTCACCCCGCCTTGCCTCTCTCTCTCCGCTGATCCCTCCGTCCCTTTTTGAAATGCTTGGAATGGAACTCAGAGCCTTGCAGATGCTAGAGAGTTGCTCTACTACTGAGCTACACCCCATCTCCAGGAATCTATCTTTTGAACTATAAAAGAATAAGTTTAACAAATTAGCTCTATTGTCTTCTTCATAAATTTAAGGTTTTTACTTGTAGACAATAAATATGCTGATTTGCTGAGGAATGTCTTCTTGGTATTTCTAATATATTGAAGAAATAATCTAATGAAGTCTTTCAGAGGCCCTTCAATAAAGATGAACTCTCAGCTAATGATTCTGTAGTGATAAATGAAAAAATCCTCATCTAATCCCCTTTCTTGTGGATTTCTCCATGTTAGTGAATGAGTGGTGGCATAAGGACAATAGAAGTAGGCATGATTATGGGGAGAACCTGTAAAGAGGCTAGATTTGCTGCACTATCTGTCTCACGCACCATACTTTTTGTAGATAATGATGGGATCTTGTCTCCATTTTATGTGGTAGTGACAGAGATGCAGGATCTCTGATTAATCAGTACAAAAACATGTCACATTCTTACCAAAGGATCATAAAGTCTGTCATAAAGTCAGAAAATGTAAGACATAAACAAGATACAAAAATGCATGTCAGTGTGAACTGGGTGGGTGGCCCATTCCTGCTGCCCTGGGTGCCAGGGGCTGAAGCAATAAACTCAATAGTTTGAGGACAGCCCCTGACTCCAGCTGCAGTGTTAGAAAGAGAGGAGAGGAGAGGAGAGGAGAGGAGAGGAGAGGAGAGGAGAAGAGAAGAGAAGAGAAGAGAAGAGAAGAGAAGAGAAGAGAAGAGAAGAGAAGAGAAGAGAAGAGAAGAGAAGAGAAGAGAAGAGAAGAGAAAGAAGAGAAGAGAAATAATGAAATGAAATGAAATGAAAAAGGAGAAAAAAGACAAGAAAACAGAAAAGATAAGACAGACACCAGCTTGAGACAGAAAAAATTGGTTTGATAAGCAGCTTCCCAAGAGCTGCCTACTAAAATTTTCTGTCCATCTTTCAGAATCATAACTGCCCCAGGTGCCACAGCGCCTGCCATGTGTGTCCCAGGCACCCTACACCTGCCCCAGCAGTCACAGGAGTTGAAGCAAGTTCTAGTTTGGGTCCATCCACGTGACTGGCCCACAACTTCTCTGGATGACTCGGCTCTTCTGCAGCCACTCCCAGCTTCAGATAACTCCACTCTGCTCTGAGAGGAGCCTTTCCTCTACACGCGACTAGGCAGAAAGCCTGTGGTTAGTCAGCAGGACATTATACTTATTTGCCTGCATATATTAGTGATCTTTCCCATGCACCATTTACCCCGATTTTGTGACATCAGACCTAAATAAAGCCTTTTATGTATCTTGTTTTTTACTTTATTTATGATTCCTATCTTAAGTAAAGCAGGCTAAGCTATTTATACTAAGAGTTGGTAACAGTAAAGTCTGCTAGAACGGAAAGTGGACACTAAAGTTGGCTGTAGAAAGAGACGGAGATGGATGGTGCTCAGTGAAGGTTGCTAGAAACAACAGGCTCCGGCTGTTGGAAGAGTCCCTGAGAGCTGCCAATAGCTACTGGCTCAGATTGCCGGGAGACGGGTGCTAACACTGCAGAGGTGAGATCCACAACCACCCAAAGGTCTTCACAACAAGGGAGTGGAATTTTGCTTATTCAAAATCTGTGTCTGAGGCAAGCTACACTTCTGCTGACTGATAGAAGTTGATTTTTCCTCACAGTCCTAGACATTGAAAACTCTTCTATCTCCTAACGTAAAATCAATCTGTATGCATCTTTTCTTTTTTTTCTTTTTTGGTCTCTCAGATTTGCCTATCCCCCTGACAAGCATATCCAATTACAAGTTCCAGTCTAACAGACTGGGTGTATCCAAAAGAGTCATAATGAGGCAGGCACTCACTATATGCTGGAAACTCTCTATTAATGCAGTTTTCTCTTGGCCTTAAACACATCTGAGAGTTGAAATTGGCCACAGAGCTCATAGAATATCACACCCACTCTAGGACAGAAAGTAGACTTTTATGAATGACACTTTCTGGAACATCAATAAGGACATTTCAAAATTACTGACAGGAAATTGCCCCTGTCATAAGACAAAGATATTTTAGACAAGGACAGAGTTTCCCAATTTGGCATATCATTTGAGTACATAGCTCAGCCTACTTAATTATAGATTATAGATTACAGATTCCCACATCTCCAGTTTTTATTTGGTGTATCTACATGGAATGCAGGATTCTGTCTTTCAAACAAAAATATCATATTAATTTGTTGCAAATATAAGCACAAGATCTTAAAAAATAAGAGTTTAGAAAAATGTCCCACGTTTTGGCTATCATGTGTTTGATTTTGGTAAGTAATTCAAAATTATGTCTTGCAAACATGGCCAAATAGAAGGGCAATCTGAGCAATAAAGTTCCACAATCTGTTTTCTTCTTAAGATACGCTTACAATATACCCCAGTTCTGATGGCGCTAATCAGATTCCCAATAATGAGAGCATTAATCCTAAAGCTTTTAATTTTAAATTGACTAATGAACTAACTGTCGTGAAGTTGCAAAAAAAATATAGTCAAGCATATAAATAGGTCAAGCATAAGGTCAAATTTCTTATCTTTAGTAATGAACAAACCAGTGTCTCCTGCGTTATGCAGTTTTAGGACATTGCTTTCCATTTATCATTTTAAGGACTCATTTGTTCTGTGAGTTTCTCTTCTGTTAAAGGAACTTCCTTTTGTCTGATAAATGAATCCCATATAATTGGGCTAATAGGCTTAGAATTTGACTATAAGCTGTATTTCTTCTAGAAAATCTTCAGATAACCATCTATAAAATTTGTGGTGGCTTTTTGTAATGGAGAATACAACTTACTCATTTGCAATTCTGATTAAGATTAAAACCTTTACTACTTTCTACAGGAAATAAATGCATGAACATAATTTCACTGGGGGTTTATATTAATCCTTCAACTATTCCTAAAATCCTCATACTATGATTGCAGGATTCAAAAATTTGCATAGGTTGGTCCTATTGAGGGTGGTTAGTTTGATATCTCAGAACCTGATATCAAAAGTCTCATTGTTTTATTGGAGATAAAACCTACATAATAGCTGCTTTGGACAGCAACATTGGTAAAGAGTGGGCAGACCCTCAAGAAGTTTGTACTCTACTTGAAAGGCAATGAATAATGTTTATTTCTACACAGTGATTTGTGGTATATCTCTTATAACCTGGCCAAACACTGCAACAAATCACTTCAACATAATGGTGATTTTCCTCTTTAAAACACAGAATCAGTCTTCTGTGACTGTCTAGATGCAATGAGAAATATATGCTGCATTATAAGATTCCAAAGCAGGATTAGTCCAGCTTCACAAAGTGCACATTCATGACTTAGGAAATTAGGTTTTCTGCTGTCACACTATCTGCTGGGTGGGGGATGTGCTGTGACTATGTACCTCATTTGTTACCAGATAGTCCTGAATGTTGCCTGGTTCCCAGGACTTTTCTTTTTTATCTCTTCTTCTTCTTCTTCTTCTTCTTCTTCTTCTTCTTCTTCTTCTTCTTCTTCTTCTTCTTCTTCTTCTTCGTCCTCTTCTTCTGCTTTTTTCTAGTATTGGGGATCAAACTCTTGACCTTGTGTTTACCAGGCAAGCACTTGAGCCATTGAACTAAATCCCCAGCCCTCTGGGACTTTTCTTGCTCAAAGTTTATTAAATATAACTCATCTAAGGAATTGTTTCTCTTTCTTTTTTTATAGGAAAAATGCAAAAGAGAAAAAAAGGTAGAAATAATACAGAATTTAAAAAAAAAATAACAAAAAGAAATGACTAGCCAAAAAATAACAGTAAGAAATCACTAGTTGATAAATTATGTACTGTTACCTTAGAAGTAGTTGTTCAATTTACAAAATCATAGCATAAAAAATGGACAATCGAACAATGACAGTACAAACTATTCTGTTTGATGAACTATCAAAATCTTAACTGTATGGTTGTCTATGTTGCACATGTTTGCTACATTATATAAAAGTAGATGAAATAGGGCTTGAGAAGAATTTACCAAAATGTAAGTAATTGGTAAAAATGTTGCTACTTTCTGTACCAGTTAAGTTTAAACAAAATCTTATACCATCATTATTATGAACGATGCAGTTTTCTAGAAATTACTAGAGATATCCTGAAGCATTAAAGAAAATATTTTAGTCACTAAAAGAAATAATTAGATTGTGTTGACTGAATGCACTAAATTCCAATCAAATTTAATGAGACAACAGATTTAAGATAGAGAATGTGTTACTGTAAATGGAGTTGTTTACTTTTTCAGTGTTTCATTCTAAGCATTCTTATTAAAATTTTCACTCAAATTGTTAATTCTCTGATGAGGAAGATTAGTTCCATTATGTATCATTATATTATTTTCAAATGTCAAATGATTAAATCATTGGTATGATAGATAATTATATACTAATATAATAGAGAAAATATGTCTCACAATTTCCCTAAGCAGTTTTCCAAAAGAGTAGAGATTATTTCAGTTATCAAATGCTGCAATCAAGTATGGAAAGGGTAGGGAGCTTAAAGAAAGTGGAGACAGATAATAGACATTGTCTCAGCTTTATATTGTATTGATCAGGACAAAATATTTAGAAAACACTTGTATGCTGAGGCCTACAAATAATCTATTTTTGATAAAATTTTAATATTTTATATCTTTGACTGTGTTCCAGTGAGAGATTTGAGAATCATGAGTTTGATGTCCTTTGTCTGTTGAAAATGACCTGTACACTTGAAGAAAACCACGTTGCCTGGTTGAAATTCATGCTTTAAGTCCAAAGCAGAGAGAAAGAACTTTATGTGAGCCTTAGAAGAAAAAGCCCTTAGACACTGAAAACATTTTGTAAAACAAATGCATCTTATGCATAATACACATTTGTTTTTAGAAAAAAGTCAGGAAAATTCATAGTAATTTCAGTAGTAAATGAAACTTTATTGCTCAATATTTATATATTATGCAATAAAATATTTACTCATAAGGATAAATTATTAGACACCTGTTACTAGTTCTCAGTTTACTGTAAGAATATAGGAAACATTCTAAGAAATGAAACTTTTTATATTTATTTACAAGATGTGTGAGTTTGCAGTTGTTTTTATCATATATATGTAGTAGTATCTGCTTGACTTGAGATTGCCTCATTAATAAAGGAAATCTAATAGTATTTGAATGGTAAAGAAATATAACTATATCAATTTTTCAGGAGCAGCCCTGTAACCAGAGGCTACAAGATGTCCTGGCTCAGAAATGCCTGGCAGGTTTGTTATGAAGTGTGATTCTTCATTCCTCCATCCCAGAAAACAGAGCTCACAAAAGCATGAGCGTGCTGAGGGTGTGGATGGGTAGCGAAGAGCCATTTCACTAACCCTTATTGAGTAAGTGTAGCCTTGATTTCAAAAAACTGGAGGGAAGCTAGAGTAAATTGATATGGAATCCACTGCTGAGTAAGATTCTGAATTGTCAAACTCTTTTCTAGGATGGACGGGGTCAACCTTTTCCCGGGTCAAAGTGTTTTCAGTTTCCTTTGTACCATGAAGGGATCACAGCCAGCCTGTGTCTCTAGAAGGGCAGAAGAATCCTTAGAACAACCACTGCCTGGCAAGTACCTGGCCTTTGGGAGATCCCAGCAGTAAACTCTGGTTATGCAATTCCAAACCTTGTAAAGAGTATTTGCAGACATATTGTTTATTTCTGTGAAGAAAAGGAACATCTTCCCTGGCAGAGCACAATTTTTGCAAATCATTAAATACAGAAATACAAGTTATATGGCTAAAAATTAAAGTATCATATGTAGTTGTTATATGTCTTTTTTATGTACTTCTTTCTTATTTTAGATTATATATTTTCTTTTCATAATTTAATCCTATAGGTAAACATATTTGGGGAACTGACATCTAAGCCAATCCAGGTATATTAAATAATATCCTTTAGTGTTGAATTTATGATGAAGGCAGAAATACTAACTCAGAAAGTACCCTTCATCAAAACCTCACAATGATACACACGTAGCCAATTCAGCTGTGCATAAAGCAGCACCCTACTGTTAGAAGACACAGATCTATGCATTCTAGTTTTTTGTATGACACATTAAAGAAAATATACACAAAGAATAAGCAAATATGTTTTTATTCAGTGCAGTATTCATTTAAAGAAAACTAAAAGATTTAGATAGTGTCTTTTAAAATATTTAAAATGGTATCTTCTGATTGGGATAGGTAGAATGGAAAATTGACAGTAAATTCACATTAAATAATTGAATTTTTTACTTAGAAATGTTTTTGTTAATGCTTTTTCAGATGTGATAACATAAGCTTCATATTTCTCATATTCTGACTTTGACTAATTCCAACTGGCATATGAATATAGTTGTTCACATTATATTGTAGGGTATAATGTGATATTTTCATACATATATTCAAAGTGTAATAACTAAATCGGTTATTCTCAGATCCATTGTCTCCAACATTTATCACTTCCTTGTGTTTGAAATGTTTAGATTTCTTTCTTCCAGCTAGTTTGAAAGATGCAATTAATTATTTTTACCTATAGTCACTCTACTGTTGTACAAAATACATGACCCTGCTCTTATCTCTTTTTTACTTGAAAATCATTCTCTGTCTTCCTCTCTCCCATCTTTAGTAATCACTACTGTGCTCTGTCCACCTATGAACTCAGTGTTTTCAGCCTCCATCCAAGGGAACACATTCAGCATTTGTGTTCCTTGGTTATTTCACTAATCATGAACTCCTGATGTTTCCACCATGTTGCTCTAAATGATAGGACTTCACTATTTCATTCATTTTTTTCTGAATAATTCATATACATATATATTTTAGCAGTTCATTAACCAATGGACTTCTTGGTTTGGCCTTGTGAATACTGGGAGTTCAGGTGTCTGTTTGGCACCTTGATTTCATTTCTTTTGGATAGACACCTAACCCTGGGATTGATGTATCATACGGTACCTGTGTTTTTAGTTTTGGAGAAACCTCCATAATATTTTTCCTCGTGGCCTTCCTAATTTTCAAGCCAACAGTGTATGAGTTCTTACTCTAAACTTCAGCCAGTGTCATTGCACCTCATCTCTGTTCTAGCTGAGGTAAGGTGATATAGGTTTTGGTTTTCATTTTCCTGATGTTTATGGATATTGAGAAATTTTTATGTACTTTTTGAGCATTTGATATCTTTTTTTTGAAAATGTCAATTCAGATAATATGCCTGTTTTTCCAAATCTTTTCTCCTGCTTATTGAGATTAACAAGCTTCATTTTTGCAGGTTAGTACATAAACAAAGCATATTTTGTTTATTTTCACTCCCCCTTGATGTGACCTCTTTGCTGGCTTTACATTTTCTTCATATTTATCCACTTATCGCCCACACTTACACCTCTTCCCCCTCGGAATTATTCCCTTCCTCTTGTCTGCTAAGTGTCTCCCTTTTACTTCTTTGTCATCCTTTTTAAATTCCACATAATAGGGAGAACATTCGATGTTTGTCTTTCTAAGTCTGGCTTATTTTTCAACAAGACAGTTTTCAGATCTATCCGTTTTCCTAAAATTCTTTTTTGTTATGAGGTCATTTTCAGAATTTCTTTGTGACGAGATGTATGCATTTTACTTATCCATTTATCATTTTATGAGCACCTGGACTGGTTTCAATCTTGGCTATTGTGAATTGTGCTACAATAAATAAGGGTATACAAGTATTCCTGTAGTATGCTAACTTCAATGCTTTGGGTTATGTACCAAGAAATGCCATAGCTGAAACAAACAGTAGCTCTAATGGTAGTCTTTTACAAAATGTACAGTGGCTTTTGCTTTGGTTGTATTAATTTTTTTCTCACTGGCAGTGCAGAGCATTCCTTTTTCCCTCTATTCTCATCAATATTTATTGTTTTTTGTATTCTTGATGACAGCCATTCTGATAAGTGAGATGAAATTTTGGTGTAGTGTTAATTTACATCTCCCTAATGAGTAGAAATGTCGAGGATTCATTTCATGCATTTACTGTCTTTTTGTATTTCTTCTGAGAATTGTCTCCTGATTTGTTTTACCCATTTATTATGCTATTTGATTTTCAGTATCAAGTTTTAGAATTTTTTAAAAAAATGTATTCTAGATATTACCCACTTGTCTGAAGAGTAGCTGGCAAAGATTTTCTTATTTATGTGGTATATTCACTCAGTTGTTTACAGTGAAGTACAAAACTTTCTAATTTGCCTATTTTTCATCAGATCATTTTTGACTTTTATTACCCAGTACATAATGATTACATCACTGTAGGGTTTGGTACATACACATAACACGTTTCAGTTCCCTTCACCCCTTTCCACCCTTCTGTTTTTACAGCAGCAGATTCATTTATCCATCTTATAAGATCTCATAAAATAAATTCTATATACAGATTGAAAACCACACTAAGTAAAAATGACCACATAAACCATTTAAAACAAATGTGCTAAGTCAGGACACACCTGTTGACGCATTGTTTGCACTGGATCACATTATGTTTATACTTTCTCTTTTTTCTGTTATCTACTTTTATTAAATATATATATATATATATATATATGTATATTTTAGTTTTTCACATGTGAGAACCTTGTGACATTTAAGTTAGTGTGTTACTTCAAATAATATTATAGTCTCAAGGTGCATCTATTTTCTTTCAAATGATCAATATATTCTTTTTATTTACTTAATATTTATTTTGTTATCTATTGTGGATATTGGTGCCTTGTTCATTGAATAGTTTGAAAATATTTACTCTCCTTTTTCAGGTTTTCTATTCACTTTGTTGACTTTGTGATTCAATATTACCTTTATCTACTTTTTTATTGTTTGAGGGAATATTATTTTTTTTAAAAAAATCATTGCTTGTATTGATGCACTAAAGTATTTCCTCTATGTCTTGTTCAATGAGTTCTGTAGTTTGAGATCTGATAGGCAAGTCTTTTATCCATTTTGAGTTGATTTGTGTAATTGGTGAACGATATGGTTCCAATTTTCATATTCTGAATGTGTATATTAGTTTTTCCCTTCTACCATTTGTAGAAGGGCCCTTCCTTTCTCAAATGCATATTTTTAAGCACCTTTGTCAAAGACTAACTGCCTGTAGATGTGTGAACCTCGTGCAAGTGAAACAAGACATGGCATGTATCATCTTAATTAAACATGCTGAGACAATTTGAGTTCTGTAAAAATTATTGGCTAAAAGACAGGTTGGAGCTTAAAGGCTACTTGTTTAATTGTATAAAAGGAGCATTAAAAGAATGGCATTGACATGGACAAAAGAGAAAATGAGAGTCAGAAAAATGTCTTTTCCTCAACACTTGCTGTTATTTGGGGAGGCATGTGCAACTGTCACAGTTTGCATTATTCAAGGTAGATAATTGTGCACAGATACAACTAAGCAAGAAAGGAGGTAACAACTAGGCACCATGAGCATGGGAGCAAAAGGAATGGGCCTGATGAATGAAATCTAACGGCCACACCCATGGGAGCAAACCAGTAAGAATTTCACATTTCTTATAAACCACTCCAACATCTTATAATTTAGCATATACATATATTTGTTGATTAAAATAATTAGTCTTGACCAAAGATTTTCCCCATATTTTAAAAATGAAATAATCAAAATTTATGATATGGAGTATAATGTCCCAGTGTTTTCATAGTAGGAATTTTTAAAAAATTCTAAATCCAATCTGGCGAAACATTAAGAGGTAGAGTGTTATTATCATTTTAGGGTAGTATAATTCCACATATGGATTTCATTCATCTAATTTACCAAATGTTCTTACTGTCTCATTAGTACTAATATACATAACACAGTTAGTTGCTAAGAGAAAGTTCAAAACTTGAAGGCTTTGATTCTGTCACGATTGTTTCTTCATTTTATCTAAAAGTATAAAGGAGGTGTGCAAACAGCTATAAACAAATTTGTTTAGCGATGATCTGTTAACTTGGTGTGTTCTTCCATGGGTGAGTATTCTATTCCGCAGGCCTCAATTATTGGGTGAGTTGCTTTAGGTAAAATTTAATGTTGAGTAGAGAAAGCTTTGATAGAAAGGTAATCAAAATAGCTGAATCACACTCTATTGTATACTTAAAATCTCTCCACAAACGCATTTTAGAACCTATGATAAAATTTTGAGTTCAAACTATTTTAATAAATAGACTGCATCATGATAGATTTGAAGCAGTATTCCAGAACAGTAGAACATGATGTATTACTATGTGTATGTAAATCAGTACATGGATCTATCAGTCAAAAGTATTAGAGGCGGTTTTTCTGTTTAAATAATAAAGAAAATTACCAAAATTCTTCCAGTTAAATTGTAAAATAAGAACAAATTGAGAAAATATTGAGATTTAGTTACTTTTATCTAATTTAAATATACTCACTTTTCCCATTTACTTCATGGAAAAACATCTGGTAATAATAAATTCATATTTTTTCAAACTATAAAAATATATCAAAATGTAAATATTTTGTTTTGAGGTGGAGAAAAGGTTTTATAATTCCATACATTTACTGCTAAATTTTTTTGGCCAGCCAACAGGAAGTTTCCTGCTTTCTAAAAATGATAATGTCATTAAAACCACAACCTTGTAGCTTTTGTGCATTTAATAATATGATAAGTACTTTTTCTCAAGTAAGATAGTCATAAATGTTCTGGGTTATTTCCAAATCTACATCAAACATAGTAACTAAATAACTACCATAGATCTAGCAATAACTTGTACTTTATATGAAATATACCAGCCAACTTCTCATGCAGAGATTTTAAACCTTTATTTTTATGCTTAAAGATATGATAATTTTTAAACATTTACCCACCCTAAAATTTAAGTTATATAAATTGGTGTAAGTTGTTCCTAATGAAATTGCACATACAAAATAAGCACAAACACTGGTACATGTTCACAAAAAGGACAGATAATTGTAAAATTGAGTTAAAAAAGTTTTTTCTTAAGTATGCAGTGCCAACATCATTGCCAAAATATTTTACTTCTTATAATAATCTTAAAGTGATATTGCTTTTAAACATAACCTGCCATACAAAATGGGCTACCTTATTTAGCTACTAATCTTGTCCATAAAATACTAGAAAACAATCTATGCTTAAAAATCCAAATGTGCAATAATTGATGTTCTTTTAAATATTTCTTCATTTCAAAGCTTTGAAGGTATGTGGGTTTAATTGGACTATAATTTAATATGACCATATGTCTATGCTCATGCAAAATTGATTATTATTTACCCGGCATTGAACTCTCCACTAGCAAATACAAGCATTCCATTCCTTTATTCCTTTATCAATAAATGTGATAGTATATTTATCAAAGATCTATATGACATCTGACCTTATTCATTCACTGCTTTGAAATGGAAAATATCCTATGACAAATCTTCCGCATTCCTACTGTCAGTATGAGCTCTGTGAGCATGACCGCATTTATTTGGCTTTGGGTAATCGTACACTATGTTTGCTGCATCTGTCTTTCTTGCCTTACTGTAAGTGTTGGTTACATACAGTGTGGGAGGACATGATTATGGTATAAATCATTTTCAAAATTTGAGCATGTTATTGTGTGGTATCTGACCCATTTTTATAAATGGATTCAGAAAATATTTTATTTTGGATCTTCAACCAAGCCCTTTGTTGGTTGTCCATAGGATTATCAATTTTTCATAGGTTGTATGTGCGTACATTTGTACATACAGTTGTATGGATGAGAAAGCAGAAGGCATTAAGGTGAGTGATCATCTTGTATTACTCAGAGATTCACTGTTTGATCTTCCATGTCCACCAGTGTGTCCGGTCAAACCTACTTAGTTATTTGTGAAGAATCATGGCATAATACATGGATGATCTAGCTACAGGTTTTGTAAACAGTGAGATTACTAAAACTGGTTGAATTAGTAACCTATCTCTCTACCACCACGTGTTAACCAACTGGCTCCATTACCTCCTTTTTCTCTTCTGTGTTTTCAAGTTTCTAGTCATGTTTGTTACATTTCAAATTTTCTGGATTTTAAATTAATAATCTCTTTAAGCCTTGCTTTTTGTGCATACTACTGAGATACTAAAAATGTTTGCATGTGGCATAGAATTTGTTTTCTTAGCAATATTTTTGGACCATTCACATGTGTACCTTACGAATAAATTCAACAAATATTTTATTTCATGTTACCCTCCCTTTTTTAGTTTTAACCTTTTACTGACAAAATTAGATTGTAGTGTTAAGTTAGGGGTATACATCTATCACTGTTCAGTAGCATGTCTGGCTTTTCTAAAATTTTATTTTTTGTCCATTCATCTTTTATCTTCTGTCACTATGCATGGATTCTCTTGTGTGATATCTGCATACATGATATCCTATGTCTTGCACAATAGTGATTTAGATAAAAAACATCCCCCGAACAGCTCATGCTTTCAGAAGTAGGGCTTTTGGAAGGTGATTACACCATGGAGACACTGTGCTCATCACAGTGATGATTCCTGGCCAACGCACTCTTGGAGGAAGGGCCTGGGCAGAAAGACTTGACCACCCGGGGCATGACTCAGGAGGAAATCTCTCCCTCCTGAGCTCCTCACCACACTCTCTGCTTCCTGGCCTGCAAGACATAAGCAGCTTTCCTACGTCAGACCTTTCTATCATGCCCTTCCTGCTTTGGAGCCAGCTGACTATGGGTTGAAACATCTAAAAACCCATGATCCAAAATAAGCTGTCCTTTAAAACACAGACTGTGGCTGTGTCTGTGTTCTAATGATGAGAGAATGACTAAGATACACACTTCTCAGAAATATTACAGAATTTAAAACTTTCAACATTGGTACATGCTTACCTATTTACTTTATTGTGACTAGTTTAATAGTGACACATTTATCTTTTGATGGCCTCCTAGATGCTTTTCTTTATTATTGTGACATATATTAGAATGGACTATCTTGCATATATTTATTTGGGTCCTTATACTGTGGTTTCTTACAGTATATACTTGGAAGATAAGTTTCTGAATGATACAATTTAAGCACAAAAATATGATAAAATATTTCAATTTTCCCTAACAGCACTGATTAAAGTTTCTTCTTTAAAACTAAGCATTAAGTTTTATTTTTCCCTTATGAGAAAAATATTTACTTTTTATTTCACTTTTTTTCTTACTAAATATTTGAGTACTATTCCATATACTTATCAGCCAATGCAATTTCCTTGATGTAACTTATTAACTTTATTAACTCATTTTCTTACTGAATTTTTCTTGTTACTCAAGAGGAGTTCCTTATAGATTATATTTCTTATTTTATTCAATATTTACTTCTTTATTAAATTTTGCCCATGAAATTTTTTCAATTTGTTATCATAAATGCTTATTTTTCTTAAGGGTCTTAAGAAATTATTCTCCACAAAATAGTCATGTAGGAATTGTCCTAATTTTCATCCTGTTTTAGATATTTTTACTTTCACATTAAATTATAAAATGATTTGTTGTATTTTGTGTGAACAAAGCTTTATTCATTCTTAAACAGCAATGAAAATTTTCTCGAATCTGAAAGTAATTGTTCATAGGTCAATGATGTCTTCTCAATGGTATGAAAATACAAAGAGATTAACCATTAAGATATTACAATCATTTGTTGATTCATTAAAGGGAATTACTTTAAGAAATTACTTTAAGTGTTCAAAAAACACTTTGAACAAGCAGAAAATATTTTGTTGTTGTTGTTGTTGCTGCTGCTGATTTTTCTTTTGTAAGTGGTGTCTTTTAAGAAGGTGATTGTTTCATCCATATCACGTAACTAGTAATTAGTGGAGGTAAGAATTCAAAATAAGTTAACAATTGAATGTGTCTGGGTATTGTAAACATGATACAGTACATATTGAAAATAAAAAAGTTTCTATCATCCATGATATTCTTCCCAGTTACAATTTTTTAGGATCTTTCCATTCATAGAAGACACAATCACAATCCTTTTTATGGCTGAGAACATGTGCTCCACCACAGTAGATCCTGCACTTTTACACACTCACCTGTGTCCCTGTCTTGTCTCCTGTTATTATTTGCACTGTAGCAGTATCTCAGTTCCATGTGATGTAATAGTTTCAGTTTTTTATTTTTGACTAATGCTTTCTCTCTGTCAGGAAAGACCGATCAATTTCCATAGAAAGACTTCTCATAGTTATTTCTCCAGACATCCCTAGAATTGTTCTTCTTGTAATCCTCTTTTAAATTTTCCGTTTGAACTCAGTCTGTACTCACTTTCTACATAGAATGTCATAATATTTGCTACCTCATAATTAATGATTCTTTTTCTGAATAAGAATCTGAAGCAGAGAGGCTACCTATATTCTTGTATTCCAGCTGCGTGGCATAGGGCTGGATATAAATAGTACACTCTCAGGGAAATTTGGTTCAGTTAAGCTTAGCTGAGAAAGTTTTTTTTTTTGTTTTTGTTTTTTTTTTTTTTTGAAGACAATAAAAGAAGCTTGGCGTGGTGGTGCACTCCTATAATCCCAGCACTTAGGAGGCTGAGGCAGGATAATCTTTTGCAAGTTTGAGACCAGCCTGGGCTACAAAGTGAGCTCAAGGCCAGCCTGAACTGCATGGCAAGACCATCTTAAAAAGATGAAAAAAAGAAAAAAAATGATAAAACTGATACAGAATTTCAAAACAAGATATCAGGAAATTAACAATCATTATTATATTGCAAATTGTTGTCTTCAAAATAATTGCTCAGATTACCAGGTATAAGCATGCAAAATTGACCAAACAATATAAGCCCTAGCAGTTACTTCCAATGAATTAATAGAAGAAGTAGTACAATTATCTTAGCTATTATATATCTATATATATATATCTATATATATATCTTCCTTCTTTTCTCTTTTCCCTCATCTTAGTTGTTCTTTTCTTTTGAGCAGTTTCTTTCTCTTTCACAATATCTATTGTATCATTTGGATCTTATGTACTCTTTCAGTTTCCCAACCCTAGGGAGACAATATGATGTTTACCAATGCAAGTCTGATTTATTTCACTTATGAATATGGTCTCTAACTGCATCCATTTACTTCTAAAAGCCTCAAGTTTATCTTTCTTTATAATGAGTATTTGAGAAATGCAAATTAAACAGCACTGAGATCCCATCTCACCCTGGAAAGAATAGCTCTCAAAAAAATCATCCAGTAACATATGCTGGCATAGCTGAGGTGAAAAAGGAACTCTTCTCCACTGTTGGTGGGAATGTAGACTGGTTCAACCTCTGTGGAAATCAGTGTAGAAATTCCTCATAAAACTAATATTAGAGGTCCCATTTGACCTAGCCATTCCCCTTCGGGGTATTTTTCCAGAAGAATTGAAAACGTAATATCACATCAATATATGTGCACACATGTTTATAGCAGCACAATTGGTAATAGCTGAATCTTGAAAATAACTCAAATGCTCACCAATCTAGGAATAGATTAAAAAAAGATCTGGTATTTTTGTACAAAAGAGTAATAATCAACTGAGAAATTTTTATAATCCAAAGAGTACTGTTAACCTTTACTAAAACTGTTACCAGCATGTGAAACCATTATTGTTGCTCCCATTTTAAACAGTCTTATTCTCCTAAAGTGAATTATGATCATCCGCGTTGACAGCATCCTTCTCCAATCAAAACACGTGCTTGGCTAAAGTCACGTGAAAGTCAAATTCTCTATGATCACAATCTCATGTAGCCATGGATCAAGTTAGATCTAGTTGGTAACATTAGCTGTGAATAAAGAGTGACCTCATCTAGCTAACCGTTACTGCTTGATAAACAAGTTACCCAAATAAGGGATCTTGTAGTGTTTTCATTGAGTTTAATCTAAGTCTGATGTTAATTTCTTCAGCTGCCTGTAGCTGCAGCGAGTAGGTAAAATGTGAAAATGTATTCCATAGTGATGTAAAAAGTCATAACAAATTGACATGAACCTTGACCATTTTTAGTTATAACAGGAATAGATAAACAATTCTGACAGGTCATCATAGAACCTAATGTATAATTTATAAAAATTATCTTACTTAGGTCTTATTTTCTGAGTAATAATATAGGCTTTTGAATAAGTTATGTAAACAGCCAAAAGATATCAAATTTCTTTTTATTATTGTATATCTTCAATATATCATAGATATATTCATTTATGGGAATTGATACCTGGATATATGATGTTTTGCTCATTTTTATTTATCTGATACTGTACCCTTGAAAATCAACTATATGAGGCTGGATCTGGTATGCAGAGAAACACATCTTTAACAACTACCCAAGTAAGAAATCATTTATTAGATTTTTTTTCTATAAAACACTATTTGAGTCATCACTCAGAATCAGTTCCAGAGTATCAGTCTTTAGAACTTTACAGCAATAAATTCATGAGCTTTAGAGATGATGACATTGTGTTTCCTGGAGACCAAAACCTGGGCTTCCTGGGAAGGTGAGATTAGCAGCTATTAATCTGCCATTTCTTATACACAGGATCTCTTTCCTCCTCCTCTGGTTCTTTGGTAACTTAGAATTACTTTCCTTGATCCATTCTATGTAATGTTAAATTCTCTTAAAACTATTGTTGTCTAGTACTAAAAAGCCAGATAAAATTTACCAAATAAATCTACCAAATACTTAAGAGCACAACATCATTCTTCACACAAAGTGCAAGCAAACAGGCTTATTCCTGTTTGTGGAGCTTAACTTTCTATAAAAGTAATTACATCTAAAATTAAAAAGCTATTTGGAGTTATTAAGACCCTGTTATCTTGTGGCATTTAAAGATAAATGCAAATGTCAGAAAGGACAAATTCATTAAAATTTCTATGTAAGAGAAAAAATCGTGCATGTAAAGTGTTACATCTATAAATGTTACAGTTTCCAGGAAGGTCTGATTTGCAAAGATGACAATGAATGCAAGTTTATCCTTTGTAGGCTTCGATATAGCAATCAGCTACTCTTCCCAAATATTTATTTTTGAAGTTATTTTAAATCAAGTACTAATAACCTCACAGTGATATTTCAGGGATATTTTTTGAGGGACATCATTATTTGATTATTTTAAGACCTGTCAGTGTACCTACTTCTGAATTAGCCATGTATGCAATTTCAGTCACCTACTTGTCAATTGAAGGGATGTTTTTAATCTAGATTTCCAAGTGTGAATTAAAAGGCTACTACTTTGAATAAGATGGTCAGTTGGTTAAATTCCTCATTGCCCAAACTAATAAAATTAACAGAAATTGAGGCACTCTGGGAACTTGTGTGCCATTTGCTGTATCATGGTCAATTTTAAACAAGTCTGTTGGTGGTCCCTAGTTTTTTAGGTTATATTCTTTTAAAATAAACAGTTACTCTTCAGTAGGCAAAACTAGTTATTAGTAGTAGAGGTGATTGACTATTGCAGCATGTTATTTATATGATTTTACATTCATAATTCTCTACATGTTTATAAATATAATACTCAGAAAAACAAATTTTAAGAAGTCATATTGTGAAACAGACAGTAACATTAGACTTTGCCAAATGCATGATTTAAAGCAACTATTCAAAAGAAGAAACTGTCTTTTTATGTTTTTGATTTTTTTTTTCTTTTTAGGTCAGATGTAGTTTATTTGCTACTTAAGCATTTTGTTTTTGCCTGGACTCAGATTTGAAAGTAGAAGCTCTCAAAGAGGAAAGCCTGTGTCTCTTGGCAATTTGTTCCTGGTGTTTTATCTAAAATTCAGAGATTACATAAAAGAGTAAAGATAAAAACAATTAGGAAAAAAGACATATTATGTTTCTTCAGTCATCAAGAACAAAATCAAGAGCAAATCAGACAACTGTTTAGTGAAATATCAGTCTTAAATTTTAGAGTACCAACATTTCCTCTGATCTAATATGCGACCTCTTAGCATCACTTTCCAACCTTCATCACTTTGAAAGACAATGTCACCTATCTACAAGAGCCACATAGCACACAGTCTATCATGTGGCTCTGGTTCTCAGGATGCTGCTTAACAAAGCAAAACAGAATAGATTTTTAAAAGAAACTAATCATCTCCTGAAAATTGAACATTGTCTTTAGACCAGTCATTTTCAGTGGTGTGACTACAGGTTTTACTCTGGGAAGATGAAAATCACTGTGATTGGAGACTTTACACAGGAAATCTTTATACAGTTGTGACAGTGAGGGTTTATATTGCTAATTCACTATCAATTCACTTACTGGAATGTGTAGGATCTATTGACAGGTGACGCAAAGCTAACGAGGGTCTGTACTTAGACCAGAAGTAAGACCAAGAGACGATTTTGAAAAATTGAATTAGATTAAATAGAATCATTCTAATGGAAAATTATAAGAGAACAGGAAAATAATGATGGAGGTGTCTGAATTCACTTTTTGAGGAAAATTTTAGAAACAGAATAGCCATTTAGAAAAATCTTAGGAGAATCATTTTAATCATGGAAGAGGCACTTAATAGTGCATGTTCACATTGAACATCTGCTCTGTGTGGGATCCTGAACTGATAATAACTGAGGGAGTGCTGTGAGAGGCAAATGTACAGATAACTACTTTTAGCTCAGATTCACTAAAAATTCAGGCATTCTGTTGTTACAATACCTAAAGGTAATGAATCTAGGCGTGCCTTTAGTCTGCATGTAAAACTTACTAATCATTGAATAATACAAAATGGTGAGAAACTAAAAATTAAGAAATGAATTCAGACTTTAAATAGTAGATAATGTTTTCACAACATCTAAGAATTTATGCAGATGAAAAATCTAATAAATACGAGGAATGTGGGAAACTCAGTACTGACCGTGACTACTCAGCATCAGGGATATTATGATGGAAAAGGCCTTGGAATGCAGCAATGCATTTGGGAAGAGTTCCTGTGTCACTAGACACCTTGTGTGGAGAGGAACCTCTCAGATGTGAGCACCATTGTTATTAGAAGAAAGTAATTAGGATTGTGAAAGAAAAAAATCTGTTCTAACTGGACAATTATATGTCATCAAAGAACTCATTCCAGTGAGAAAATGTAAATGAATGCAATTGCTTTGAGAACTTTTATGCATAGCTTTTCCCAAATTCTTTTGTAATTTAGGCTGCTTTAAACTCTCTTCCTTAAACTCAAGGAAATCATTCTGCCTCATCCTTTTGAACGCTGGGATTGCAGGAAAAAGCCAACTTTTGGTTAACATATTATTAATCTATAATATTCCCTATGATTTAAAGTTCAGTGGGAAGGCTTTTCTTTTTATAGTAAGATAATACTCACATTTTCTTTCCTTATACAGATAGCCTGATCAATGTCATCATTTTTTTGGTCACATCACAACTTCTTCTTCTTTTTTTTTTTCTGTCTTTCTATTTCTCAACTTGATACAACTATAATTTTGTTAATTTAATTTTGACTATAACTGCTTTTGCACTTTTGATTTAACACCTGCAACTATTTCTGGGTGACACTGTAAATGTTATTTTATTTTATACTTTAAACTTTTAAATGAATATACCCATAATTATTTTAAAAGAAAGTATATGTGTTCCTCATTACTTTTCTTCTTGCTGATATTTTAAACATCAGTCCATTGTAGCATTAACTTGTATATAGCAAACTGTACAATTTTAAAGGTACAAATCAGAACTTAAGACAAAGACATACATTTACATAAGCATGGATTACTATGGCCTTTAAATGAAACTTTTCTGTCACCTTGGAAAGAGCTTATCCTTTTTCAGTCGGTCTCCCATCACACTATCACTCTTTTATTTCTTTTATTTTTTTTTATTTTTAAGATAGGATCTTACTATATAGCTCAGGCTGGTCTTGAACTCACTTTGTAGTGCAGGCTGGCCTCCAACTTGCAGAAATCCTCCTGCCTCAACCTACTGAGTGCTGGGCTTACAAACATGGGCCACCACACTCGGCCTTCCTGTCACTCTTTTAACTCTGACAATCATGAATCTAATCTGATTCACTAGAACTTTCCATTACCTAGGCTTATACATAAATGGAACAAAAATATATTTTTTTCTAGCTTCTTTTATCAGCTTTTCTGACTGAAAAGCATTTTTATTTTGTCTTGTTTTTAAATATCCCCACATGATTTTGCATGTATCACCGGTTGCTTTCCAACAGTAAGTATACTCCATTTAAGGGCTATAGGGTTTTAAAGTGCACTGACCAGTTGATGGGCATTTGGATTTATTCTAGATGTTAGCAGTTGCAAATAAAGTAGCAATAAACAATTGGTTTGGATGGACATATGCTTTTATTTCTTTTAATACATATCTAGGAATTGGATTTCTGTTCTGTATGGAAAATGAATGGGAAACTTATAAAAAAACCAGTTTTTTACCACCTGTTCAGATACATCACAGTGTGGTACACCTCTGCCATGTGTGGTGTTACACTGAGCCACTCTAGGGAGTTAGCAATGGAATCTCACTCAAGTGGATCTGCTGTCACCTTTAATGACTGAACATCTACTATGGGTTGGGATCTTAAAGTTCTGTTGAAAGTCCATGTTTTAAATGCTTCGTTATACAGATAGCACTGTTGAGTAGAGGTGGAATCTTTAATCACTGTGGTCCGGTAGGAGGCCTTTTGGGGCACTGAATACGTGTCTTAGAGGATAATGCGCCCTTGCCCCTCCTTACCCTGGTTTTCTTCCTAGCCGTGAGGTGAGCAGTTTTGCTCTGACATCTGTTCCCAACCATGACGAGGTGTCTCACCATAGGTCTAAAAGCAACGGGGCCAGTCAGCCATGCTGTGGAACTTCTAAAATGATGAACCAAGTCAATCTTTTCTCTTTATAAGATGATTCCATCAGATATTTGTTATAGTATTGGGGAATGGACCAACACAGAATCCATTCAAATGGATCTATTTCCATCTATTTGTTCTCAGGTGTTGAAATTTTAACACATTTTTAAGTAAGGCTCATTGTTTTTTTATTACATATTTGGTTTTAAACTCTTCTAGTCAAGAAATACATATATATATATATAGAGAGAGAGAGAGAGAAACATATACATCAAAGAAACAAAAACTTACATAGATATTTTAATACTGAATTTATTGAGACATAATGGGATTAATACAAGTTATTTTGGTTTTTACAATTACAAGACATGCTCAAAGTGGTGGCTATTAGCTTCCAGACATTTAATAGTATGGCAAATTGCTGATGCATGTAGATATTATATATATATATATATATATATATATATATATATATATATATATATTCTTTTAACATTTTATGTTGAAATATGAAGACTAATAAATACTTACAAAATCAGTACAGAAAATTTCCATATTTCTTACTTGATCTCCTTCATAATAGCACCTAATGCAATCAGAATAATTAAAAGAATCTAAATAGAGTAATAATTACTAATCTTTATTTGACCAATGTCAGTCTTTCAATTAATAGCTTTTGATTCAAATAATTTGTTTACTTTTAAACTATTTGCTTCTATTTTTAGTGTAAGTTATTTTTTAAAATATAAAATGGGTTATAGGCTTGCTTTAACTAATAAGTTAATTAATTTTTGGTACTAGGAATTTAATTCAGGATCTTTTCACATCTTAGTCCTATATATTTTTTTTAACTGTAAAATAGATTAAATCCATAAATTGACCAGGGTGGGTTGGAATTTGAAACTCCTTTGAGCCAGCCTCCTGGAATGTTGGGATTAGAGAAATGTGTCACCAAATCTAGCTAATTATGTTTGCTTTAACAATATTTTAAAGCGATAAAGATTTAAAATAGTGTTATTGAGGGTGATTGACAAATATTTGTGCAAATTTGATGTATAGCACTTGATAAGTTAAGAGTACGTTTACAGTAGAAAAACCATCATTATCAAATTCGCAAACATTTCTCAACTCCCAATATTTCTTCCCATCTAATATATGACTTTTGCTAAGAATGCAATGTAAAGTCTATCTTTCATCACATTTTAAATGTATCATACATTTTTTATCTATGCTTACTATGGTGCATGTTCATAAATCAAGCATTTATTTATGTTATTTCACTAAAATTTTGAACCATTTATCATTATCTCTCCATTTCCTCTCCTTTACACTCCCTGGTAAACATCACTCTATTTCATTTATATAAGTCTGATTACTTCACAGGAAAATCTATTTTCACTTTATCTACCTGTTTCTCATTCCCAGTGCTATTCATATGTTTAAATTCAGATTCCTATGCATTTTTCCCCAACTGTTCAAATTACTATTTTAATAATTCTTATAATGTAAATGCTTTTTGTACTACATTTTTGTGCTATGACTATTTTAAACATAAGAAAATTGAAGTCTAATTGGGTCAAGTGTTTTCCTTGACATGCACAGGGTCTGAGTAACACTCTCTTACTCAGAAGCTATGGGCGTTGAGGGTATTAAAAGACAAGGAGGAAGGAGGAAGAGGAAGATGTGAACAAGGAGAGTGCTATGTGGCAAAATTTTCTCTTAAAATATTTCTTCAGTTGGGATTTATTTTTATTGCTTTACAAGGCTTACACTATGAGGTTTTTTTTTTAAGGAATATGAGTGATGCCAGTGATAGTGAAACTGTCTCTGAGATTTCTACAAAAGCTAAAATTTGAAAATCACATATAAAGAAAGTACATTTACTCAGAGAAGCTTATAAGGATGAACACAATAAAGAACACTGTGTTAGAATATTATGTCATTGACCCAGTCAAGTGTTAAAAACATTTGGTATTCTTTAGGAAGAAAAGTTTATTACAGAACCTCTTACTTGTTTTATTTTTGATTTTGTATATATTTGTAATTTTACTTTTAATTAGTCATATAAATAACTTTTTAAAATCATGTCAAGAGGCTTAGTGTTTATATGATGTGATATCGTCTCTACTTGTCCAGCAGGTAATGCCAGGCCTACAACTGAAAGCTTGTAAATCAAGGAGAAATTTGGTTCTTAAAAAAGCTTGTAGATAATATAGTAAAGATGGGACCAGGCCATGAGGAATTGGAACACTCTGAAATTTTTACATAGGAAAAATTTCAGAGGTACATAAGAACGACTAATATAGCGCCACTGTACAGCATAGGAATCTACAGAACCCAGAATAAAAATTGATGGCATTGGGTAGGCATCAAGTTACTCACAAATTAAACTTGGTGTTATGGAAAATTTAAGCAAGCTGACACTAGCCAAGTCTTTATCGTTATACCAGGCAGTAATCACACCCCTTGGTAGGCTGAGGCAGGAGGCTCACAGTGAGTTCCAGAACAGCATGGGTTATATACAAATCCAAGACCAGTTTGAACTACATAGAAAGACCCTGGCTCGAAAAGTTAAAAAAAAAAAAAAAAAAAAAAACCAGAAAGGAAGAGAGAAAAATAAAAATAAAATAAATGAATTACACCAATTAGGCCAGTTATTTTGTTTTAAGCAGCGTTTGACATGAAAGTAATTATTAGCTTTAAAGTGTGCTATTATTAATATTTCTAAAGTTATTGTTTATAGTATAAATGAGTAACATATACATGCATCTTAAGTACATAATTAAAGTTCTAAACAATTATAATTATATAAATTGCAATAGATTATATTATAAAATATAAAAACAATTATGACTATAATAGTTTAAATATAATTAGAGTGGTAAAAATATACTGTTGTAATTTAAAAAATTATATTTAAGTAGGAAAACAAATGTACAAGATTGCTAGATATTCTTGATGTGGCAATTTTCACAATTTTTCACATTCTTGAAGAACAGGCTTAGCGTTGGTTTCTGAACAACCTTGATTTCACAATGTCACAGTTCTGACCTTGAAAAACAACCTCAGTAATGCATCACATAACTTCTTAAACTAAGTTATAAACTTGTAGAGTTCACTAAAAAAAGTGTTTATAATCAAAATGTAATCTGCAGGCGTGTTTACTGTTTAGAAATTTTGTTTTGTTTTTTGGTACCAGGGATCAAACTCGCAGCCTTGTGTTCCCAGGCATGCGTCTGAGTCAGAGTTAAATCCCCAGTATCTCAAAATGTAATGTGAATAAATTTAAATAACCAGTTGTTTGAATACAAATTGACTCTATTTTTCTAAAAGAAAATAGAGTATCTCCTTCTTTTCCGGCACTTAGAACAAATGTTAATGTGGATGTGTGTTTAATGAAATGATTTTCTATTGTGGAGTTAAACAGTGTTTCCAATATACCAGCCTTTCATTAGTAATTAGTTTGTATGAGCTGTTTAAATGAACTATTTTGTAAGCAATAAATACAATGAAAACAATAAAACTTTTTGGTCTGATCATATAAATTGGAAAGGCATTTGCTGGTAATGGCAGTTTCTAGGGGAATTTATTAGTATCCAAGATGAAACGGCATGGCATATGTTACACTACTGTGCTTAGACACAGTGACCTTAGACCCTGACCAAAATGCCTGCGGGAATTCACCACTGTACCATATTTCAGTAAAATCTTTTAAGGTTTGCCATAAAATAATTTCTATGCATATTACAAGCTATGTAACATACTGAAATCCATGCCATATTTAGGTAAAATCAAAGACAGTCAGATGGTCAGGAGAATACAATATATATTTAGTCTATTAAGGATCAGCCATATCAGAATATGTATCTTTTGGGAAAATTTTAACTTGTTACAATATGGAATCTTACAATGAATAACTCAATTTAAAGAGGAGTCAGTAATTAGAAGAGGAACATCCCATCTGTCTGTTATTAAAATATGATAAATATGGTTCCTGGAAATGACTTCCTGTTTAAAGAAAGGTTATTTAATTTCCTAGCTGGTATATGTTCATTTCTGAAGACAGTATGTCTATGATGTCAATTTACTATACTTTGGTTTTTAACGAAGCAGCATACATTATCATTTTGTCATTTTAATGTTGAAATACTCTGATTCTTCAAATAAATACTATAGGGGACCAGAGTATATTGATAGAAAACTACATTTTCTTCCAGCTCACAGATGGAGTACCTAAACTTCTCTTCTAAATACCCATGGGCAGTCCAGAACGAACTCTTCACAGAGAAGAGTCACACCACGCAGTAACTTTTGGTCGAGGAAAAGGTAATGATTTTCTGTGCCACGGTGGAATTTATTTAACAGGACATATGCAGTAGGTACAAACCCTCTACAATAAACAAAGAAACAGACAAAATCATGTTATCATTTCAAAGAAAGTGAAATTACCAATTTGGTTTTGTGTTTTGAGTATGTTTGATTGCAAATGGGTAAAATGAATAACTATGAAAAAAAGTTTCTATAACTAAAACCTATTCCATCTTTTCCATGTGCAGTTTTATTATAACCAGTCCAAGTGGAAAGCAATTCTAGTAGTAGTTAACAAGTAAACAGTGACTATCCTCACATCTAGTGCAGAACTGAATCAGAAGTTAACGAAAGGAAGCCCATGCATATTCAACCTTGTCAATACCCCTGTATTAGAATTGATCATATTTCACAGTCTGAGCATTGGTACAATTTGCTGTTTGGACATTTATTCTAGGACTAGTGAAAGTGAGATAAGCACATATGTCAGTATTACACCAATTCTATCCTAAGTGTAGAATACCATGGTTAGGAGAAAGATCAGAGGACAACACATATTATGAGGTTGACAAGGGAAGTAAGCCCTGCCTGTGGTGACCCCAGAACACAGCCTCACAGGACTCTGACTCTGCCTTCACTGAACTACTCACAATTATACACACTTGCAAAAATGTAAACATTTCACAAAAATGCCAAATTTTACTTCTAGGTAGAACACAGTGGCTTACATATCAATATTTTATAAATCGTTTTCACAGAATTCTAAATTGAATGTTGAGGAAGAAGGATTTTGTGAGAAACTTATAAGCATTACACAAAATTGCTAGAAAGTTTTTTTGTCCAAAGAAAATTTCCAATTTTAATGAGGACAATTGGTCTGATAATCTTTTCTAGGATTTGTAACTTAACTGAGGTCAGTAGCCTACAAGCGATATTCCTAAAGGAATCCCCTTCAGCAAGTCAACTTCAAATTCAACTACACCTCAGTACAATGGGAGAGTGTATCCAGGACCCCAGTACTCACCAAAATGTGTAGACGCTCACTTCTGTTATGCATAATGACTTATTATTGCACATAACCTTTGCACATCCTCCTGTATACTGTGAATATTTACATCATTTACAATGTCTATTATTATGTCAGTGCTATGTAGATATTTGTTAAGTTGTATTGGTTAAAATTAGGACAAGAGTGAGAATTCTTTGCATGATTATATGGATGTAATATTTTTTCCAAATATTTTCAGTCCACAGTTTATTCAATTAACAAATGTATAACTCAGGTAAGCGGAGGGCATATTTTCAGTCTTTTGAGTACTTTTAATTTTAATTAGCACCTCATTACTCTGTTTCATATCATGAAAAAACTCTGAATACCCAGATTAAATATGCAATGCCTTATTTTAGCAAATCATTAAGTTATTCAAAACTACAAATTTGGGGGAAATATTTCTTTCTTCATTAATAATTAAATTTGATTCATTAATAAATTAATGAGCAGATATACTCTCACTATATTACTTAGCAATGAAAAGGAAAATAATTATGACATGTTTTAAAACACAAATGAAATGTAAAGATATTATGCTAATAAACTCATAACACTGAATGCTTTCACTTATACGAGGCACCTTTAAAATCAAATTCATAACAGGAGAGCAAAATTGTAGTTGCCTGGAGCTGGGGAAAGAAGGAATAGGGAGGTAATATTTAATAAAGTTTCATTTCATTTAGGGAAATTGAAAAAGTTCTGGAGACAGATGGTGAAGACAGTTACCCAACGGTATAACTCTACTTAATGTCACAGAACAGTACATTTAAAAAAATAATCAAAATGGTGAACTGTATGTATACTTCATCACAATAAAAATAAAAGGGTAAGAACAGTTTCATTTGAAATCAACATCTTATCAGAAATTTTGGTCATCTATTCATGTTTATGGTAGAGTCTGAGAGCTGATTTGAGATTTTCACTTAGAAAGGCAATCCAATTTGAGATTCAATATTGACATCAACATAATTTAATATAAATTATGTGTACATTTCTACTTGCAACTAATTTATCAAATCTTTGAGATATCAACTCTATTTTACATTTTATAAACATCAATGTTACAAATCATCAAAGTAAAATAATTTTAGTAACAACATGGGAAAATTTGGAAATTAATGATCTCAATCTCTGTGGTTTAGATTTATTAAAATAAATATGCACCATTTGTAGCCTAATAGATTTTTGTAATTTCAAGAAGTATATAAAATATTTTGAGATTTATACATTGCATGAAGTTATTGATTTATTGATTTTATATCAGTGTTAAATTCTTAATACCAATATTATTTTTACACAGATTTCACTGTGTCCATCTAGATTTTGGTCTTATAGTAAGTATTTGTAATATGGAAAACATAAAATTAATAATTTGGATTCTGACATAGTCCTTTGTAGGAACAACTGTCAAATCGGCAATGCAGAATTGTGAGGACTTGGTATATACTTCAACTCTCTCAGTTTCAGTTTTCCTTTTTTATAATCCAGAAAAATAATAATTTTGCCTCATATAGATTCTTAAGTGAGTCGTGTATGTTAAATACTTATACACTCACTTTTTATGTATTTAAACCAAAGTAAATGATGAATCTAGTATTATCATTCAGATGTATATTTGACATAATACTGAAATCAAAGTTCAGTTTTTTAAAATAAATATTTTTAATTACATACAAGTCTTCAACCATCTTCAGTATAGAAACATCTTCAAACAATTCACATTTCTAAGATAATAATGATATTTTCAGAATAATATATTTTAAGCCACTCAAAATCAATATAATATCAAAAAGAGTTATTGAAAAATGACATCCTCTATACACCACTGTTACAAACAAATTGATCTACATTTATGCTGCTGCTTTATCTGTGATAAAACAGGAGGTGCTATCAGAATTGACTGACAAAATATTGCATATTTTCTGATCCCATTATGAACAAGGAGAAAACAATCAGGTAACTCTGCCAATTACATTTACATGACAGATTCATGAATGATGACCTTTAAATATAAAATTAAGCAGATATTAAATAACTAAGCATATCAATATCAAATCTGCGTACCCATATTGCCAGAACAAAGCTATCCTACTTAAGGAGGAAAAACTTTGAATATGTCAGAGGAGCAGAGAATAATATAGTTCAGAATTTAACTTTGTAGTCTCTCCTCCATCTGCTTGTTTAGCAAAAGATTATATAAATAAATGAAAAGTAGAACATCAGTAAGACAGTAGTATATGCTAAAGTGTAGGTGAGCTATGAATTATGGAACAAGTAGGACACATAGTTTGTGCCAGTGATGTGTACACTTGGATTCATAATAAGTTGAATTGAAGTCTCTTGTGAGAAAATAATTTGTAAATAAATTCTGGGAAATATAAACTAAAAACATGCTTTTATATAGTCCCTTAAAAATTCTAATATTTTTACTTTTGTGGAGTAAATATGCTACATTGATACTCAAGAAGCAATTTAAGAAAAAACTTTAACTTAATGTTAAAACTTAGTTGTTTAGGATAATTTTTTTTAATTGGTCCATAATTATACATATTTATTGGATATAATGCAATACTAAGATAATTGTATATAGTGATCAAAGCAGGTAATTAACATATATCACATCAAACACCTTTTATTTCTTTGTGTTAGGAATATTTAAGTCTGCTATTTGAAATTATTTTTCAATTATAAAATAAGCTATTATTATCTTTATTTATCACACTTTATTACAGAAAACAAGAATTTATTTTTCCTAACTGTAATTTTGTACCCATTTCCAACTTCATTTTATGTTTCCCCTACCACCTTCCCAAACTTTGTCTACCACTTTTCTACTCCTTTTTTAGCATTAATATATAATGAGAATATTTGATATTTGTATTCGTGTGTTTGTTTGTGTTTTGTTTAATATAATGTGATTGGGGCAATTTCCACTGTTAAATAAAATTCTTGGTATGGTGTGCATCACAACAGAAGAAATTCTTCTTTCAGAAAGCTGTGAATTTCTGGTTTATGCAAGTCACTATTAATAACTCTGACTCACATTTGAAAAATAAAGTGTTTCAAATATAAGCACGGAGCCACTGTGGATAACCATGACATAAAAGAAAGATGTCCAGGCTCAATCATACTGCTGAAAAATACTATTTCATGTTCATGCTGATATAGCAACAGTAAAGATAAAACACAAAGGAGAATGTGAAGAAATTAAGTGGCTCTGATAATAAAACTTCTTGAAATACAGGAATGAGTCTTCTCATTTATAGGATCCAAACAAGGAAGAATGGTTTTGTATCAACATCTAAATGGAAAGAATTATTGTTGTCTCTAAACTGGAATGAAACCTGGATAAACTGCACGACAGCATAAATGCTTATCTACTCGATTAGAGATGGCTGACATGGTGTTCCTTTTTATTCAAGTGTTTTCTCCCACAGAACTACTTTTTGCCTTACAAAAATGTTACACCATCCCTCAAATAAAATAATATAAAAATATGAAAGACAGATTAGCTCAATGGGACATAACTGAAAGAAAATGAGGTAATAAGATTTTGGCAAGCGGAAGGCCAGGAAGCAAGCATCAGACCATATGTTTTGTGCATTACTAGATGCAGGCACATATTTAGATGCTAAACACAGTAACGGAGACATCACCAGCACTGTCAATGCTTGAGTCACAGATAAATTATCTCTGCGAGTCTTCTGAAAATAGAAAGAATGAATTTTTAAGGCAGCATCTTCTAAGATTTTTATAATAACTTTTTGAAGTGCTCCACACAAATGCATGATCAAAATGGTGTATGATAAAAAAACATCTGGAAAATTCAACATGTCTAGCACCCAGTTCCATCCTGACACTTTCTGATATTCATGGCACGTACTAGCATATTAAAACTTACATTCATTTCCAACTAGCTTCATGTTTCCAAATTGGTTGGATCAAAATTATTTTTAAAGCTCATTTTCCCTGCCTTTCCACATTTGCCCTGAGACTTACTATTTTGTATGTAGTAGATTTTAAAGAGATTGTGAAGGCCATGCCTATGGATTGAGTACAAAGAAAACCATCCCATTGAAATGTGCTTGAAGTGTTTTTATTTCCGTTTATCATGGACTGTGGATTTGCAGGAGTAAGCTCCAGGAATCAGGAGGCAGCAAGCCAGGAAATGTTAAAGTAGCCTTTGTGAAGGCTCAGATCATACATGGAAATCTAGACCACTGTGTAGTGAAGGGATAAAGTCATGGTCGCCATTAAAAGAAAGTAGTCACACAGTAAATGCGGTTAGCAGGGGACTAACTGTCTTTGCCAGGACTTGCTGTTAGGAGTGGCTGATAATCAGATACCACAAGCTGTATCCAATTCCCGTGGCCCTTTTCCAATCAGATTTTCTCATTGTGAGCCCAAAATTTGTCTGGTTCTGTAACATCAGCTACCTCTCTTCCTCTCACAGCCTAAGTAAATCCTTAAATTGTGGAAAAGAGAAGTGCTTTTTTTTACTCCTATATGTTCAGTCTTTTTTTCTGACTGAGCCAAGATCTCTCCTATGTCTCCAAAAACTATTACAAGGAAAACTGGGGCATTTGTCTTTAAAGATGTTGAAAAATATTTATGAGGGCCTGCAGAGAATATTTTTTACTGCTTCAAATATTAGCAGTAGCTGTAACAGTCTTGGCATTGTGTTTAATACCTATGCTGTGAAACATATATAAATATATATATTCATGACAGATACACAGGACTTATGGCATGATACTACCATCCTAATCTACACTAGCTAAAGTGTTACTTTATTTCTGTACCATTATTTTCCACTTTTATAGGGATTTTATCAGAAAAAAATCAGAACTTATTATTTGCTTTCTACTTGTGGTAGCCTAACTCTCTAGTATTTAAGAGGCTAATGGCCTAAAAATTTAAATAGGAAGGGAAAATAGTTAAAAGGAAAAATGAAATAACTCATAATGTGAGGAAAACATAGGTACAAACTGTGGCTAAAATCTGAAAAAAAGATTGGGGGCATGTGTGGATTACATTTTGGAATTGTTTCTTAAATGTCAATGAAATTGACTGCAATTTTAAAAATAATATTCTTTAATGTACACTTACTCCATTGAGCCACAACTGGAAAAAAATAGGTCTGTAATATGAATGTCATCTGACTGTATAGAGTTTTGTTAGTGAGACAAGATGAATTTTTTAGTATTTGAATGAATAAATTGATTTTTTTGTCTCTAGCTAGTCTCCCCCATGTACAGAAATAAACCAAGGCAACTATCAAAATATGACAAATACATCTCTTGATCACATTAATTTTATGAGGTTATATATTTAATTATTTTATCTCTTAACTTTATTGATATGTCAGTTTTAATGCAGAAGGAATTGGATGTATCATAAAACAGTATCACTGGCCAACATCTTCTCCAATCCTTATATTAACAAAAGAAAAGAATTATGTGACCAGTCTCTCTTGATGTGAATTAGTCTTCCATCTCAAAGATTCTTGGAAAACATGGAAACCTTTTCATTGGAAATATCTTTAGTTTTAGTCACTTAGTGAACAGAAATCCAGGTATTTCCACAATTAAAAAAAGAAAACTGTGATTTGTGGGATTTAGTAATGTCACAAATTAACTTTTAACATGACATTAAAGTGAAATATCCTCTTGTTATCACACCGAATTAAAATAATTTAAAGTTTTGATTGATAATATCTTTCCAGAAATATAACAGTTATGAAACTCCTTAGAGTAAAAATCTTAGTCTTAGGTTTCTGTTCTTCATCTCATTAGTTTTTTGAAAGTTATTAAAAAACATTAAAATACTAAGAATTGATTTCAAAGATGCTTTGATTTTTTTCAATTTAATACAAGAGATTTATAAGCATTTTCTCACAGGAAATTTAATTTTTAATGTTCATTAAATAAAGAATGTAAGTTGAAAAGCTATCATACACAGAGAGGTATAACATTCCCAATTAACCAAACACAATAAATGACAAAGTGAGGCACAGCTAAAATCAAGGTAGAATAACACAGAATGAGCAGCTGCATAGCTTTGACCACTGATAAAATTACACAAATTGTCGCAGAAAATAAATAATATAAAGATGTGACTTAAGATCTCTTGAGGAAGGCCTAGTGGAATTTTTCTTAGTAACCTAGTAAAATTAATTAAAATTACACAGAACTTTCAATGGCTTCAACTGGTTCTAATTTAGAACCGTATCAGGGCTGTTAACTAATCAGAAGACAGTATTGCCATAATGACACTTTATAAGATCTATTTTATAACTTGCTATTCCTAAAAATTAAATTATACACATTTATCAACTTTATAAGTGGTTTAAAAATATCCCCAGCCTCTCATTTTGTTATCTAAAATTTACTTTTCAAACTGCACAGAAAGTTAAGACAAAAGAGAAATAAGAGGTATGGCAAAAGAGACTAGAAATAAGATATTATTTTGTTACAAACTTAATGATACCAAAGGAAAACCACTTTTTAGGTTTAATTTTATTTTTATTTCTCTTTTGTTGTTGTGTCATAATACTGATTTTCTTCAAATTGATTGCAGAGAACCCAGAAAAGAATTTCAGGATAACCCACTATTTAAGCAGCAAATTGATTTTCGTTTTTTTTCCTTTGATATTAGTAGCCAGTTGGACACTTACCAGAAGCTTTGGATCCTTCTACTGTCCAGATTTATGGTGCTAAAGGCTTTTGGTCAAATGTCTTAGTCTAGAATAGTGCCATCTAAAGTGTCACTCCTCAGGAAATTAAAGTGTTTATCTAACAATGCAATACAAGGTACTTCTTTCTTCTTAAAGAAACTTTTTTCTCAAATAATTTTCAGCTGACCTAACATATGAGATTAAAATAGTTGATTCATACTGTAACTGCTTTGCATCTTCATTATTAATGAATATTTGGGGGACAGATGGTCAACTGGAAAAGGACATGTTGTGTACCACCACCTAGACCACATTATTGAAATCCTAGAAGGATTTTCCTGGTTGAATTCTGACATACATACAGTAATGCCTGAAAGACTCAACTTCTCACAGGGAGCACAGGAATTGCAAACTGTTATGACAGTTAATGTAACAAATATTGAAGTAGGTTGCACTTGAAGAGACCAAAGGGGGTACATGACGTTCTTGATGAATAAAAAGCCAAATATGAGAAGCAATACCTCAAGCAAACAAGAATAAACTGGAGGAAAAGGTAAAAGTCATGACAATGTCAAGAAGAGGTAAAAAGTTTTAGTGATGGGAACAAAGAAATAGATAAATTATATCTACAACAGGAAAAGCTATGCTACAGAAACATTTAATATGCACATCTGAGGTATTTAGAAGACTCTATTATGAAAATTCTAACGTCTAATTTTCCAATAAATGACCTGAAATTATGCTATTCTAACATTGGTTGTATATTTGGATTGGTAAAAAATTACCACAACCCTATGGTGTAAAAAAATTACACACAACACTTGTGCAAACACACACACACACACATACACACACACCACACGGCTTCTACAGTCACCCAATGTAGTAACAAGACCTACCATAACTTTCCCAATTGAAATAACTGAACAACCACTTGGACTTCTGCTTTCATCCCTAACAACAAAACATAACAAACCATCACACACATCTTCACCTGAAGAAAAAAATAAAAAACAAAACAAAGAACTAAACAGATGGAAAAATGGTGACATTTCATGGACCAATCAAAAAACTGAAGTAACAGAGACATTGCAGTGGTACATGAATTAAGAATCACAGCTGAAATTTACTTACCTGCAGCAGAAATACAGATTTACTTACCTGGAGCAGTAGACATGTGTGAACACTTAAAAGTAATTTTAGTAAGTCACTAGAAGTTGAGTGTGCCATACAATGAGAGTGAGAAATTCCTGGATCCTGCATTGTTAGATGGCGGTCACATTTTTAAAATTGTTTATTAAGAGGTTCTATTATATTCTTATTAGGACATGCAAGAATTTTCTTCCCTGGTTCCAACCAAGTGTAGGGAAAGAATCATCACTTGTGTGGTACTGCCAGAAAATTCTCCAAAATAAAGTACTAGTCTCCAGGGTAAAAGCAGCTTTTCTGCTAACTTATCCTACCGGCAGACCAGAATTTTTCCAACTCTGGGTGTAACTTCCTCTTTCACTTGGTAGGGCAAATAAAATTTTTAAAAAGTACTTGAGAAAGTCACAGCTCAAGAGAATATATCCAAAACAAATTCTCAGAAAATGGTTTATAGAGAACAACAGATAATACTAAAGTTGATGCAAACAGTCAAGGACCAAGTATAGCCCACACAATATTGAGAATTAAAATAGGAGGACTGACTGATACTAACGGACTAGGACAATGTTGTGTTAATAAAAATTAGACCTTCATATTAATGGACTAGAACAAAAACCCTAAAATAAATCATTACAAGTATAATCAATCACTTTTTCATAAAGGAGAGAAGGTAAGTCAGTTGAAAAGGATATTATCTTCAACAAATGATGCTCAATATTTGGACATTCATTTTTTAAAATAAGAGGAAAAAAGTAGCTACATTTAGACAATACATTTTTTTCAAAATTAAATTCAAAATCAATCACAGAGCTCAAGACAAAACACAATAAAAATCCTGGAGAAAATTATAAAAGAAAATTTCTGTATCCTTGGGATTGGCAAAGAAGTTTTATGCACCACACCAAAAACTTAATCTATGGAAGAAGAATAGTTACTGATTAAGGTTGGTCATTAAAATTTAAAAAAAAACTTGCTCTTTGAAGGACACCATTAAGAGAATGAAGGGACTAGCCACAAAAATGTAAGAAAATATTCTCAAAACATATATTTGATAATTGCATGCAATGTACAAGAAATTCTTAAGATAAATAATAAGAAACAGCACAAATTTATTGCTTCATTTCTGGAGCCTGAGAATTTTAGCATGATGTTAATAGCAGATTCATGCTCTTGCGAGGCCTGAACCCTCTAGATGACACCTTTAAGCATCCTCACTTAGTGGAAATGAGAAAAAGGCAAATTATCAAACACTTTCTAAATTATTAGCTTTAATTTTGTGAGTTTTATTATACTGAACAATGAGGGCTTATCAGGGAAAATATCACAAAAATAAAGTATTGCATTTGTAATATTTATTGAATATTTATTTTAAAAAGCATAAAAATCTTCAATATCAACTGGTAGAATAGCCCAGTTTTTGATGTTCAAAGTCTGAAAAAGAACAATAGAAATTCTTATGTGGATGGTAAGGAAAATAGCAATAGCACTCTCTTAGTTTTCGCACATGAACACAGTACATCCCATACACATTTATTGTTTTTATTGACTGCACATATCTTATGCTTTCTTAGCCTTTTTTGTTGAAAATATTGACATCTCACTTGGCTTGCTGTTGTCAGGAGGTCCTTATTATATGCAGTGTGTGGTTTATAGAAATACAAAAATCATTAAAATAAAGTATTAACTTCTTACTCTGTATTGTACATTTACATAAATATCAATGTTTTCACATATGTACTGTAGTTGCTTACAAAACCTAAGAGATAACATCAGAAATAATACTCTATGTGAGGCATTATGTAAATACAAATAAAATTGTACCACAGAAGTAATCTTTGCTTCATATGTCGTACCTAAGGGAGTCTTTACACAACAACTGCATGTACCGTGACTCTGACACCACATACACTTAGCTTTCCTTTCCCGTGTACAGATCATTCTTATCATCTTGCTTCTTTTCCTATTTAGTCAGGAGCTTCCTACTATGTTGTACAATGTACACATAGTAGAGAAATAAGATAACAATAAAATACGATATCAAATGTGTAATGAATGCATCAATATTTTCGCATCAGCTGTTTACTTGGTAAAAAAATTTCAGAGAATACATAAGAAATAAAACCTACATGAACTACAAGGAAAATATCATAGAACACTAGAAAAAATAATCTTTGCTTCAATTTTTACATCCAAAGCAGTCTTCACACTTGAAAACTGGATACACAAGTATCACTTACACTGATAGTGCAAATGTTTTGTTTTCTTCTTTCTTGTAGGGCACAGTTGATATCTTTTTGGCTTTCCTGTTGTCATAGTAGGTCTTTAAGACACTGGGCTTGCCTGTTCACCTGTCAGCTTACCAGTGTGCTTCACAATTTTTTGTGTGTAGTTCCCTGAGAAGAAATGGTTTTTTTCCTCTGTTGTAAATGATCTCTTATGAGTTCCAGTCCCAATGCTCTAAGAAATTTCTCCATGGTATCTTGAACATATTATCTTACTTATAAACTCTCAAACTATTTATACCACATGTATTTAGGATCAAGTAAAGCACAACCATTGTTCAGTGCTCTGTGTTTCAAATGACATCATATTTGCTGCATTACTCATCAATAATATCTATTCTACTTTTAGTTTTGTTGTAAAAATTTTCCATCTCATTATTCATTTGGCCAAGTTTTCCTTATTAATATTTCCTTCATGATGCAATTTTGACATGTATAGCACCAGTTTGTCATATATGAAGTGGATATCCAAATATTTAACTATACAAATCTCTGTTTGGAAATTACAACACTTCATTTGGAATCTCTGCTTTGTTCCTGCATACAGTTCCTACAATGTTCACCTTGTACTCTGTTAGCAAACGTAGCATCAATTGGAAACTGGTAAACCAATTGTTGAAGGTCACATTCCAATTCATTTCAGAAGTGAGAGCAACAAGTCTGTTACAACCTCATTCAGTTTATTACCATACAAATAAGGACCTGATGGTTGAGTTCCAAGATAAATGTCTAAATCAAAAGCATAAGTCTTCACATCTACATGGGTCTAAATTTTTATGATATATTTTGACCTGTCACTTGTTCATAAGTCTTTTACATTCCTGCAATTACCATGAGAAATCACTACTAAGTACAACAAACTTATGAATGTTTTCAGTTCAGGTAGTGAGGATTCATAATAAAGACATTGTTAAATATAGCTATACATTGGTGCATACAGAATATTTTACTTGTATTTCAACTGTTGAGTATTTCACAGCATCTTGAAGTATTTTGTCAGTTACAATTTCCAAATGGAATGGCAGTACTGGCCATCTGTCCAGTATACTTCACCCTGCCGAGATCTCACATTGGACTATTCCAGTTGGTTCACAGCATCTTGAAGTATTTTGTCAGTTACAATTTCCAAATGGAATGGCAGTACTGGCCATCTGTCCAGTATACTTCACCCTGCCGAGATCTCACATTGGACTATTCTAGTTGGTTGTGTGACTATTTTGCCACATTTAGACTAGTGAAATATGTACTCACATTGCTGTTTTCTTTGTCATTTGAATCAAGGAGGTTTGCATTTCTTGTGTCTGTATCAGTTGATATCACTGTCACAGGAATTTTGGTTTACATGGCCAGCATCAAAGTCATCATCATCATCATCATCTACCCACACCACTCTTCTGTTTTGAGAATATGTATTTTACCATATGTATGATTTTCATCATCCATGCATGAGTAATCTGATGATTCACTCTTGACTTCCTCCAAAACTTGCAAATCTGGTTTTTCATGTGCCATTGTACTGAACTAGGTTACTTCTACCATGAAAAATCAAAATATTTTTTTAAAACAAATCTTAGAATGGTGTGGGTTTATTATATACTCTGTGATTCTCAGGTAAACACATGCCAAATCTAACTTTCATTGTACCAACTATACAAAGACTGCTTCTTGTATTTCTGAAGCAAAAGTATTAATGCACATCTGGATACTATTACGCTAAAGTAAAAATTTTCAGTAGGAAAGTAAGGGATGTGTTTGCAGAACCCAGTGTAATGATCTTTGGGTTATATGAAGATGGATTTCTTCCTTCTTCCCTCTTCTCTTCCACCTTCCACTGTTGGACGGTGCCATCCACAGTCTGGGGGTCTCCCTCCCTCAGTTTGCTGGCTACATGCCCACTGTCTTTGGAAAAACATTGGCAGAAACTCCCAGAACTGTGCTTTTGTAATCTGCTAGGAATCTCTCAATCCAATCAAGGTGACAATGATGGTTAATGGTCACAGTAAAACTCAAAACATTCTCATCTAATCAAATGTTTTTTCATGCAAAAGAAAAAATAATAACAAAAAAAAAACAAAGCAAAAATATGAGGAAAAAGTATTTATGTAATTAAAAATAGATGTTAGAGAATAAGGACATTAGTTATATTCTATAAGAAAAAGAGGAAAGATATTGTAAATATAAAAAAGAACAAATTTGATTATATAGAAAGTAAAATAAAAGTTTCAGATAAAAATATTTTGTATATAATTAGGGCTATTCTAGACACTGCAGGAAAAAGTAAAGATTGATGAGTTTAAAGACTAAAATAAATACAGCTCCCTAGATTGTCTCTTAAGATTCATTATACAGTGGATTCCATTATGTGTGGGACTATTTAGCATTATCTGCACTCAACAATCTATTTTAGTAATTATACTAAAACGGATCATATCTCAGCTGTGAATTTACATTTAACAGTTTTTTTGAAGAATATGTATTACAGCTCTACACATTAAATTATACACTTTTGTTAAGTGTGACATGTATCTATACCTGCGAGAACACCACCACCATCAAGAAATAAGCAGCCAACACAGCCTTAGATTATATGAAACCTGTTCTTGTCACTTCCATCACACCCTTTTATTTTCTGTAATTTTGCAGAAAAGATACCATGCTGTGTCTACTCTTTGTATGATTTTCTTTCTTTGAATTGTGGACTTGTGACAAAATCTCTTTCAAGACTTGTATACTAAAATGGGCTCCATGGGAAAGTGCCAAAAAATGTCCCATGTGTCAATATGGAAAAGACAATTCTGTATCTTGTACTTTATCCAAATATTTGTTTTTTTCTATATATTTTATGATAATTTGCATTGCAGTTTTGTATCTTTCCTCATGCTTTTCTTTCCATCTCAACTGTTCACTTATTTCTGTGTTTCCTGTTAGAGATTAACTACCATTGTGAATTATAAGTATGGCTAAGATTGAGAGTTCTCAAATGCTAGTAGATTTTGTTTCTGTCAACTCAGAAGAATGTTTACTTCAAATGTTACTTTTGTGTGTGCTGTACTGGATCTTCTTCACTGAGGAGGCTTCAAAAATTGAGAGTGAGAATTACATTGGTCTTGTGAATACTCGACTCTCATTTACTCAAATTTTGGCTTAGAACAATCACAGTTTCAGAAGAAGATGAGTACATGGAACAATCAATAAACTCAGTCATATCTGGTATTTTTGTTTTATTTTCTCAATGTTTTTTTCTCCATTTTTTTTTGTGTGTGTATGTGTCAGTTCACACTTGTCACTTATGCTAAAAGACTGCTATCGATCACTTGGTGTGAACAGGTACTGGTTGAACACAATGACTACTTTGTGCATGAAAAAAGGACCCACAGATGAGTGTTCCTTGAACACACAGGAAACGTCTTTAAGTCAATTAGGGTTAAAGGGTTCAAAGCAGAAAGCAAAATTTGTCCCATTTATTTCTTCCTTTTATGAGATTAATTTTTAATTTTTGCATAAACACTCAATGATTTTTTAACTTTGCCAACCAAGAATGCATGTTTCAACATCTGGTAGCCCAGTGATTTTGTTAATTAGTCACGTGTGGCATTTATAGTAAGATACAGACATTGAGATACAGATAAAGAACATAAGAGAATGAAAGAGGACAAGTTGTTCCTCACTTATGCATTCAAAACATGACAAGAAAGCCCCAACCTAGATTATTCTGATCATGTAAATTGAAGAAACATGAGAATCACATACTGGAAAATAGCAAATCGACTTTTCAACTAGGATGACAGCAAAATGGTTTTACTTTGGAGGAAAAGAGAAATAAAAAGAATTAAATAGATATCAGAAGTCTACAGAATTCAATTCTAAGAAAATTAAAATATAAAAAGGGAAAATTGATGATTTCAAATATATATGTATTAAGCCATCTATTTTATTTATCAATAAAATTCATCTTGTAAAAGGAAAACATAAATAGGATCTTATCTGGGTAAATGTCTGTAACCACATTCAGTAACAAGTTTACTTCTAATACTTGGTTAAAATAAGTGTGAGACGGGGCTGGGGATATAGCTTAGCAGCACAGCTCCTGCCTGGCTGGCTGCACAAGGTCCTAATTTTATTTCCCAGTACCAAAAAAATTGTGCAAAAAAGCTTGAATTATATAGAACATATGATGATATAAAAAACATCAGGAAAAGTCATTATGATTCCATATCCAAACATGAAATCTATCCAAAAAGAGACTGAATATTAACAGGTTTCATTAATATAGAAAATTTGGTAATTTGAGGCCTCAAATTACAATTTAAGACCTCTTTTTAATCCTTTTTCTGCTCTATATTATACAGGATGAATGCTTAAAGGCATATTAGACTATTTTATGTAAAAAACCCAAGTGAAAGATATTACAGAGGGGAAAGTGAGACTAAGACACACACACACACACACACACACACACACACACCACTGTGTTCACTGCTATTGGAGAGTCTTAAAAAGAGGAAAGGTTTATTTTGGTTCACCTTTTTGAAATATCAGTCCATTGTCAACTGAGGAAAGGCTACATCATCACAGCAGTACATGCAAGAAGTTGTTTATGACATGGAGACCAGGAAGCCAAAGACAGAGGTGAACCTGGTGCCCCACAGACTCCCTTGGAGGCATCAACCTCAGCGACCTAAGAGCTCCCACTAGGCCCCCACTCTGCAAGGTTCCATCACCTCTCGGCAGTGCCAAGCAGGGGACCAACTCATCAGCACTGATTCACATGGACCTATGGGGGACATTTCCAATATGAACTGAAGACATTTTTAAAGAAATAAAATTTAGACAACTTAAATATTACCTTATATATTTATTAAATTTACTCTTAGATGAGTTACCTAGAGCAATTGGATGTAAAACAATATGAAGAATTGCAATACTAGTAAAAAAGTTAGTCAGTAGTATGCTTTTGAAAGACATTTTAATTCATCATTAAGAAAATAATACCTAACCTCTACTCAACTTTTTCCTTAACCATAAATTTAAATCATAAAAATACTCATCATTATCAGGTAAAATGATCTTTGCTAGTATTTTCCTTAGAAAATTATCTCTGCATAGATAATGTAAATTCTACTTTTTTCCCACACATATTATCAGTTTTGTTTTTAAAAGCTGTCTTTTTTTGTTGTTGTTGTTTATAGTGTTAGACAGTGTCTCACTACACAGTTCTCACCACATGGGCCTTGAACTCACTGTGTAGCACAGGCTGCTCTCAATCATATCAGTCATCCTGCCTCAGCCTCCCGCATGCTGTCACTACATGTATATGTTATAGTGCCTGGCTGAAAGCTCATTGGTTTTATTCTCTGAACCAATAAGCAAGACATTAGCCAAGAATTAAAAGTACATTAAAACTGGAAAATAACAATTCTTACATTTCATAAGGGGAAAGAATTAGATTTGGAAATCTCAGGAATATCGAGATCACACATGTCTAGGAAATATATAATGTGATAACTGGATCTAATTTTAAATCTTCCAACATCTTCTTTTCAAAGGAATGAACAGGAAATATGAAATATTTTATAATTATTTTATTTATTTTATGGCATAAGAAATCATTTGTGCATGAAAGTATATTATAAATAACTTTATAATATTTTATTCTAAAAGTCTATAAAGACTAATGTCTACATCACACTTAAAGTACAATTAATTTTTGGTTATAAGTTTCATTAGAAAACTTGATCTGAATTTTACTTTATAAAATTCAGAAAATAGGTTCATATTAGCTCCAAAAACAGTTAAATTTTTTCAATCAAAATGGAAATTTGGTTTTCAAATGTTAATCATGGCAAGTAAATAATAGCAAGATGTCTGCTCCTCACTTGCCCTGATTCATCCTGGTTACTCGGCAACCCCATTGGCTGTTGGCTACTGGAATGACATGAACCAGCTCTCTCATTCCACCCTTCCTTTCACAGAAGCTTCTATGCAAAGGCAGAGGAGATACTGAGGATACAAACTGATTCATTCTGTAATTAAATGGAAGGAACAGACAGGAAAATAATCAAGTACTAGTGCTGTGGACAGAGTCTATGATTGTAGGTTACATTGGGTATTGGGAGAGAATGTGAAATCAGATTCGTGACAATGGCATTTAAAGAATAATGATAGAGAACTGATGTCAGATAGATGACATAATTAGAAGGTGCAAACTCTATTCTCCAGTGAAAACATAAACCATCAGCTAGTAGCCGACTCATATGACTTTGTAAGAGCTCCAGAAATCAGTCAAAAGCTGCAGCAGCTAAGTGTACACACGATGAAGAAGATGCTACTTTTTTTTTAAAAAAATAAGAAATTTCATAGCATTTTACTGACCTTTGACTTCACCTTCAATATCAGGTTTTCTCGAGCTTTGTTCCCTCCAGCAAAAGGAGGTAAACAGACAGAGACAAATGAGCACTGCTCCCACCTGTAAGCAGACCACTTGAGAACTTGGTGTTTGGGAAGCCTAAGTGAAATCTCAGAAGGCCAGGATGGGAAAGTCAAGGAAATCATCTTTGCCTGGTTTATGAAAACTGCAGGGGATCACAGAATCATATATATATATATATATATATATATATATATATATATATATGGCATGAGAAATTTCTGGCTGAGAAACAAAGAACAGGCCTTGAGAAGAAGCAGGAGTAAGACTCGAAGGGGAAATTAAGACTCTTAAAAGGCATAATTCAAGGCTATGACACACACACATATGGAAGAATATACCCAAGAAGGGCCTGAAAATACCATAAACATAAAATGAGGAGGACTAGGAAATTTTCCGGGGGATTTAGCAAACTTAAAAAGGAAATAAAACCAATCCTTTTAAATTCTTTCCAAAAAACTGAAGCCCATGTTTTAAGGTCAGCACTACCGTAATAATTAAAGTACGTCAAAGACATTAGAAGGGGAAAGTACATAAAAATACGTTATGAATGATGATGAAAAAAAATCCAGAAATACTGAAAATCTTAACTCAGTAGCACAGTAGAGGGTTCCTATACCAGTCAACATTTACTAGAGAAACATACAACACAAGATATGCCAATATATAAAAGTGAAGTCTTCTTAAGGACTGACCAATCACCCAATCCCTGCACCCAATCCAGCACATACATTCAGAAACACGCTCAAAGCTAATGTAATAGATTACTTAGGTTTGTTTAAATTTCTGAAGATTACATGTACTAATAAAAAGCAATTCTCCTGGAATGAAGGAACAAAGTCAAAATAATTTTCTAACTGTTTAAAGATGGTACATGAAAATTACTTTTAATGATGTACTTACTGAACAAATGGTTGAATTAGTAAATCTCTTTTTGATAAATTTAGGAATCATGTTTTATTACTGTCTATCATTATTTTAAATTTTTGTGGTAAAATACACATAGCATTAAATTTTCCAGCTTAATCATTTTAAGCATACCGTTCAGAAATATTAAGTATCTTTGCTTTACTGGGAAGCTAGTCTCCAGAACATTTACATTTTAAAGCTGTATGCTTCTTTCCAGTCTTTGCTTTTACTTTATATATACTCTCATTTTTGTGGCACGTTTTTCAACAAATATTTGTTGAATGTAATGCTTATGTAAAGTGACTTGAGATTCTGTTGTTTAGTATTATGATTTAGTATTATGACTATATTTTAAATTGAATTTATGATTTATTCCTTCTCTTCCACTCTATCCTCTTCCCAGCTTTCCTTCTTTCTTTCCCCTTCATCACTCTTACTTTTGCTGCCATAGAGTGGAAAAACTGATGGTGCTCATTGATTGTTCAAAGTGAGCAGAACTTCATTATAAACCTTACATAAATGAAACATGACTGTGAATAGAAGCACAATTGCAAAACAAATAATTTCAGTCATTTTGTCTTCTAAAAACAATCTCCCAATTGCGGAGAGACCTGCATTTGATCATAATTTTAAAAAGATGGATCATAATGAAGATTGATTTGCTGTATCACCCTCCTAAATAATTTGTTATCAGAGCAGAAATATACCAGCTTTTCCTGTGCTATGTCTAGCTAATGAAATTTCAATACAATTGAGTATATTACAATTATATTACAATTTTAGTATCAAGTTTATTATCATGCAGCTTATTTTCTCACAGTTAATTAAAAATGAGGAACGCTTCAAGAAATTGGAACCTAGACAAGCATTTCAGGTTTTGGGCTTGTCATTTAATGCAACATGTAGAAATATTCCTCCCCTCCACCTCTTTATTTCCTTTTTCCCTACCAAGTTTAACATTTTGCTCTGATCATAGATACTCTTATTTTTGAATTTAAATTCATAGACAAGGAAATATTATTTTATTTTCTTACTCTGTGTACAGTATTCTTCTAACATTACTTAAAACTCAAACACCACGAAGAAAAATGAGAGTTTTAGTGAGGAAGAAGAATAGATTTTAGACTAACTCCAAGATGCAGATGCAAATTAAATGAAAATTGGAGGAACAAGATTTTTTTTTTCACATGAACAGGTATTTTCTTACAGAATAAACACAGGGTTACCTGAACAGAAAAAGCACTGATTGGCAAAAGATGAGACAGGCTGTCCTATTTTACATATAAATGAAATCATTAAAAAATATGTGTATTGAAGTTTTAGGAATAATTTGAACTCTTAAGTATAACCCCTTAATCCTTGAACCTCTTAAAAACACTGTGTATCTAACTAACTAGAGTATATTTTCTACTTATTTGTGGAAACATTTAAAAATAAATTTAAGCCTCATCCTTCTTGCCAAAGTAAGATGTGTTTACAAAAAGACTCCATGTTACTTAATAATTTTGCTATCTAAATTACATAAAAGTTAGTGTGTCATATACATGCATTCCATTGTAGTTTTTCATGATAGATAATTTAATATATGTAATAAGTTAATATTACATATTATATATATAAAATAATTTAACATGTAATATTTAATACAAAATGATCATATTATCTGCTATGACTTGTATTTTTATTGTCTTTATTTTAAATAGAATAAAACAAAAACAGAACAAAGCAAATCACAACAGAACAATGCAAGCAACACAGGACTTCACAAAAGGAAATCAACAGTGGCTACCATAATGTCTCTTGTTTTCTTCAAAATAGTTGTCCATACCTTCACACACAATACAATCAAACAAAGCCAAATAGTATATAAAACCAATCAAAAAAGAATGAAAGCATTATGGGACTTCAAAACAAGACAACAGGAAATCAACAGCAAATGAAGGTCATGTTCAAGGGTGAAACGGTTTGAACTCATGGGTGAACCCTAGTATAAAAAACAGAAGGAGTTAGTGGCATCTAAAAACACAATAGATGTTGTAAAACTGATAGGGGAGAGAACATCTAGGAGGAGAAGGTCATAACCAATGTTAATTTCTTATTATATTGTCTTGAATTCTTGTAATGTTTTCACAGTTTTGTTAGGTTTGGTTCTGTTCTGTCTTGTTTTGTTAAATTTTACTGTGTCTGATGGTATAGGCAGCTATTTTGAGCATAATTGGGTGTATTATGGTAATCATAGTTGCTTTTCTGTTATCTTGTTTTGAAGACCTGTAACGCTTTCATTCTTTTGTTCAATTATGGGTTGTATTTTGATGACCCCCAAAACCTCATATGGTCATAGGTGGGGCTTTTTGGAGGTGATTAGCTCCAGAGTGCATGGTGCTGGGATTACGGATGTGATGGTACAGTTAAATTTGTGATAGAACGCTAGAATTAAGGATTGCCACCCCGGGCATGAGTGTTACCCCAGGGCAGGTAACCTGTGAAGAATATAAGGGACAGAAAGAGGGGTGCTACTGCTTTCTCCTTGCTGCTTGCAGCCTTCTCCTTGCCCTGTTTGCCATTAACTGTTTCTCTTCTACAATGCCCTTCTGCTATACCACCTTGCCTTGGAGTCAGCTGATTATGGACTAACAGCTCTACAAAACATGAGTTGAAATAATTCTTTTCTCTTCTAATTTTGGGTATTAGGTATTTTGTCTCAGTAATAAGAAAAGTATCTAAAGCAGCATCCTTCTATTATATACTGGTATATAAATCAATAGATAGCACTACTGTTTCTCATTTTCCAGGATCTATTGATAAATTTCAAAAATTGAATTGTCTTTAATGTATATAATTTAAATCTCCAGAAACATTAATTGCTTATATTTTGATAAAATTGGTGGAATCTTGCCATTTTATTAATAAAAAGCTTGGAAAAATTCAGATTGTTAGTAGTTGCATTTTATAAAAATAACTTTAACCACATTACGGTTTGCCCAGAGTCCCTCATGCAGCACACTTGCTTATGTAGTGACTACACTGGGCTTTGTTCAGGTAGGTTTTATTTTAACCAGTTGATTTTTTTATTGGATAAATTTGATAAAATTATCATTTTTGTGTTTTCTATTACATTATGAAATTCGTAAAAATACATTTGGTGCATATATATTTACCATTTTTACCTCTGCTGCTAATTTTTTGCATATATAGCTGTTTTCTTTACCTCTTCTGATCAATTTTGGCTTGAAGTTCACTTTGTTATAAAATAGGACAGATAATATACTTTGTTTTCATGCTCTGGTTTCATAGAATATCATTCTCCTTCCATTCATTTTTCAGCTTATTTCTTTTTGAATGAGGTATATGGTTGTCAGTTATCATATGCTTGACTTTTGCTTTGGGTTGCAATCTGCCAGTATGTGTCTTTTCACCAGGGCATTAGGATCCTTGATGCTGAATGTCATTATTGAAAATTATTTACCAAATGCTATCATTGAATTATTTTCCACTGTATATTTCTGAGTATTTTCCTTTTTTAAAAATTACTCTCCCAGTTATCTGTATTTCTCCTTGAACTCTTTGGTGAAGCTGTCTTTGCTGTCTTTGTCTAGGATTTTCTTAAGTAATTTTTGCAGTATTGGAGAATTCTTTAAATTTTTTTGTCATTGAAAATCCTCATTTTTTTATCATTTTTGAAGCATATTTCTGTAGGGTATAGTAATTGAGAAATATGCTGATAGTTTTGCCTTTATAAGTTTTTTTTCTGTAATAACTTTTAGTATTCTGTGATCTTAACTTCTTAAAGTGTGATTATAGTATGTTATGGAACTGTTCTTTTATGATTGTGTCTATTTGGGGTTCTAAAGTCCTCAATGTAATTTCATTTCCTAAATTTGGAAGATTTCCTGCAATGATTTCAGTCAATAAATTTTTACACCTTTGATTTCACTTTCTATCCCTTCCTTAACACATAAGGATTTTTTTCTTTTCTTTTTTTTTTGGAGTCATCTTGGAAATGTTGAATGAATATTGTGGTATATTGTTGGTCTTGAATATAACTTAGTGAACAGTCTATTATATCAATTTTGTACTTAAGTCCTCTTATTTTCTTATCTGACTGATGAAACCTATTGTCAAAACTTTCAATTTATATGAGAAGCCTGATAATTAAGGTTAAAGCACAGCTGATCCTCCTTGAGGCTATGAAGGAGGGAACCACAAGCAGTCCCACTTTGGCAAATGAGCTGGCATGTTAACGTGTAATGAATTCTAGGGGAAAATCACTGGATCTTAACACAGCTGAGATCCAGTGGTTTCTCTGGTCACGTACTATAGATCACAGAGCACACATCAAAATTGTGCTGCTTGAATATCTTGCATCCATGTCCACGTGAATAAAAGCAAGGTGAATCAAATGCTCCGGGCTCTTTGTCCATGAAAGGCAAGAGTCATTGACTCCCTCTTTCAAAATTATGTCTGTGCCATATTTAGTCTCCATTTACCCCTGCTGGTTAGGCATTCATAGTAGTCTCGTTTCCTACAAATTTAGCTTTTAATTTCTAGAATTTCTGCTATTTTCCTTTTCATAGTCTCTCATTCCTTACTAAGTGATCATTCATATCCTACTTTATCTTCCTTAAATCATTCAGCTGTTTGTTTTATCTTCCTTAAGTTCCTAGATCAGCTTATTATTTGACTCATTTAACTTTATGTCTTCTTTGAGGTCAATGAAAATTTTAGCAATTGTTTTATTCATCCTTTAGTATCAACTTTGATCTTGTCAGTGATTTTATCTCCCTATTGAATTTCTTGTCTAGAAATTCATTCACTTCAATTCTTGTGTCAATGTCATTTGAAGAGTTATAAATTTTTGGAGACATCATGTTCCTTGCTTTGTGTGTGTGTGTGTGTGTGTGTGTGTGTGTGTGTGTAATGTTTTAGAACATGTACAATGGAAATCTCTGCCACTATAATGGAAAGAAAATAATAAGTTGACTTCCCCTTGTGCTATGCTTGACTTTGGAATATACGTCAATGTGGAGACAGCTACTCTACCCATTTAAATAACTGAGTTTAGTTTCTCTTGCTGCCCTGTAAAGAAACAATTATTGTAACAACAACATTCAAAAAACCAATTGTATCATCATGGAGGGACTCAGGGCACAGCACAGAAAGGCAGTTTGCCCACTCTCTAGGTAAGTGCCCCTGGCCTGAGGCAGGAGAAGAATCACTCAGAGGCTCCCAGGAGCCTATAGGCGCGCAGGCTGAGAATCAAGCCTCCGATCTCCACTCCCCATTAGCAAGTGAGAGCCAGAGATCTAGACATCTCTTGAGAGGTTGACCATATGCAATGTTGTAAATAGGGAGGATTTCCTTCTACCATCTCTTTTGAAGGCAAATATTGTTTGCCTGTTTTGCTTTGTTCTGATTAATGGTATTGCTCTATTCAATGTTCTGTTTTGATAAGTTCTAGAATATCCTGTATTTCCTTTGATTTGGCTATACCTGCTTGAAAGAACCACTGTTGTGAAGATAATGGGATATACTGTGGTACCTATTACTGTTATGCCAGTAACCTGTTGAGGGTTTCTGTACCAATTTCACTGCACTGTCTCATTTGGCTTTGTTTAGTCTTGTCCTGTTGTATTTTGCTACCTTCAAAATAATAAAAAATTAAAAAAAAACAAACACTTCATTTAAAACTTATTTGTGATTGAACACCTAACCTATAGCTAATGTTGGGACCCCTACAGTGATAGAAAATAATCAAAATATATCAGTAATATCTCTTAATGTTAATGACCTTAACTATGTAATTAAAAGATGCCAAATACAGATTGGATAAAAAAATGTAACCCATGAATCTGTTGCATTTAAGAAAATCATCTAATCCAAAAAAAGTTCATAGACTGAAAGTGAAAGGATGGAAACAATATTCTGTGAGCCAGGACTGTGAAAAGCAAAAGTATCAATTTTAATCTTAGGCATGGTAAACTTCAAACTGATGCTAATTAGAAGAGACAAGGTCACTGCATACTAGTTAAGGGAACAATTCAATGAAAAGAGATAGCTTATAAATATTTATGCACTGAATCCTAGAGTACCTATTTTCATATAACAAATACTGCTGAACATAAAAGATCAAATAAATACTAATACAGTCATAATGAGGAATCTTAACATCTCACTTCATTTAAAGAGATAAATTAACTAAACAAAAATCAATACAGAAATACTAGAGATGAAACACACCCTTGAACAAATGGACTTAATAGATATCTACAGAAGATGATGCATCCTTTTCTGTAGCACACTGTGATTTCTCCAAAAATAGATTACATGCTAGTCTGCAAAGTCTGCCTAAATAAATATAAAACAATTGAATTCACCCCATGTGTTCTATCTGACCACGGGTGCAGTGAAATTAGAATTCAATGACAGAAGAAACTACAGAAAAAGTTAAAGCACCTGGAAAATTAATAACAAACTCTTAAACAGTCAGTGGGTCATTTAAGAAATCAAGAAATAATATTTTAAACATTTTGGCACTTAATGCCACTGCCTGTATGATTCACCAGACCCTCTGGGACACTATGAAAGTGATCCCAAGAGGGAAGTTCATTGCAAGCAAGACTTACCTTAAGAAAATAGAACCTCAGATAAATAACCTATGAGGAGACAGGATACTTGAGAAACAATAAAAATCCAAACCTAGAACAAAACTGAGATAATAAATCAGGATGATTAAAATGGAAATCAATGAAATTGAAATAGAAAATACAATATAAAAAACCAGTGACTCTTAAAGATTAAACAATATAGACAAACTCTTAGCTGAACTTACCAAAAGAAAGAAAAGATTTATATCGAAGCAGTTAGAAATGAAAAAAGATGAAATCAACAAACACAACTGGAATCCAGAAGGTAGCAAGTGCTATGAAAAATTTTATCCCAATAAATAAAATTTGGAGAAATGGACAAATTTCTATCTATAGTCATAAAAGCTGCCAAAGCTAACTCAAGAAAACACGAAAATACTGAAGCAATAAGAAGCAAGGAAATTGAGGTAGCAAAGAATCTACCAACTAAAGAAAGTCCAGGACATGATGGATTCACTGATGAATTCTACAGAACTTGTAAGGATATTATATTAACCATACTTCCCAATCTCTTCAAAGAAATTGAAATGTATGGAGTGCTCCCAAATTCATTTATGGAAGCTAGCAGCACCCTGACCCCCAAACCAGATAAAGACCCTACTAAAAAAGGATACACCTCGTTATCTCCTTGATGAAAATAGATGCCAGATTTCTCACAAACAGAATGTAGCTCATCATCAAAAAGATTTTACATTGTCACCAGCTAGGTTTTATCTCAGACACACAAGGATAGGATAACATATGCAAATCAATAAATGTAGTACATCGCATAAAGAGAAGCAAGTTTGAAAATCACATGATTTTATGTAGAAAAGGCTTTTGACAAAATTTGACACACCTTTTTGACAAAACCCCTGAAAAAAATAGAGGGAACATACCTGAATTTCATAAAAATTATTTATTACAAACCAACATCCAACATCATATACAGTGAGGAAAAACTAAAAGCATTTCCCCTATAATCAGGAGCAAGTCAAAGATGCCCACTACCACGACTTCTATTTAGTATAATACTTGAAACATTAACCAGACAAGAGAAAGGAATAAAGGGAACATGCAGAGGAAAGGAAGAACTCAAGAGTCATTCTTTGCAGATGACACAATACTTTACCTAGAGGACCAGAAAAATTCCACCAAAACCTCTCATAATAAATAACCACCTTCAGCAATGTAGTGGGATACAAAATCAATGTGAAAAAAAGTGTTAACATTGATGGAAACCAATAATGAGCTCAATAAAGAAGGAATTATGAAAATAATACCATTCATGGTAGCACCAAGAAAATTGAAATACCTAGATATTAATGTAATTAGGGAGGTAAAAGAGCTCTACAAAGAAATTGCAGTACTCTGAAGAAGAGAGTGAAGAGGGCATCAGAAAATGGAAGAATGTCCCCTGCTCCTGAATAGAAAGAATCATTATTATCAAAATGACCATACTCCCCAAACTGTTATGCAGATTCAATGCAGTCCGGATCTAAACACCAAAAGCATTCTTCGTGGAACTACAGAAAAAAATCCTAAAATTTAGATGAAAACAAAAGAGATCCAGAGTAACCAAAACAATCATGGACAACAAGCACAAAACAGGTGACACCATGATGCTTGACTTTGAGTAACACTGCAAATCAACGATGATAAAAACTGTGGTGCTCATGATGCCGCTACAAAGCAGAGATGTGGATGAAGGAACAGAGCAGAGGAAACAGAAGGGTTCCCAGGTACGTTTCCTTCTGAGCAGGTACCCTAGACCTTTCTACACTCCAAATATATCTACATCATGTTTTTTTCCTCTTTCTGCTTGTGCGCCATCTTTTCTGCCTAGGTTGAAAACCCGTTTAACATCCTAGGATTACCTTTTATTCTATTTGGTGCAGCTGTGGTTGATAATTTAATTTAAAAGATCTTCAGGTCAGGAATTCTGAGTTCTATATTTCTCCATAACTTATCTGAGAGAATATTTTATTTTCCATGTCCTCCTCCATGGAAGAAGAGTCATACATGGATAATCATGAAAGTTTAAAAATCAACAGGATTCTCTATAATATAGTTTACATGAACCTTAATTTAAAATGCAGTCCAAAAATTAGCTTGACAACATAATCCAACTAAATAAGGAAAGATTTTTAGACTTCATGTGTATGGCTTTACTAAAAGAATACTGGGTTGAGCACTGAATCCATATAAAAATGAGAAAAAACCTGTATAGAAAGTAGGATAGAGAAGAGAATGCAAATTTTAAAACACTCTTACAAAGTAGAAATAACTAAAAAATATCAGGAGATAGAGAAAGAAATGAGTAAAACTGTGTTGATATCTTTATTTATATAGTCAGGGTTTAATTTATGCTATTTAAATATTTAGTTTTATGTTACATCCATTAGCCATCTCAATATTTTGAATCTTTATTCTTTTTTGTTTTTTGGAACTAGGGATTGAACTCATGACCTCATGTTTGCCAGGCAGGAGCTTATGCCATTGAGCTAAACCCCTGGCAAGAATCTTTACTCCTAAACACATGAATGTTTTAACTATTACTGGATCTATATTTATAAAAAATTTAAACTTCAAGAGCACAGGATCATTGCAATTTCATTTTCTGGCAAAAACAAGTATTATTAAAATTAATATGTATATTAAATAATTATAGTGCAATTCAATTTTATAAAAATACATGTTTCTCTTTCCATTCTTTATGCCATTAATATGCTTTCTTAGTGTACAGTGGCATCCATAAGAATTATACATTTTATGTACACACGTTGATTTAGACACCCATTTATCCTTTTATTTATACAGAGGCATAGATGAAATAATCATTGAGGAGGACACCCAAGTACAGTTGAGACTGTAAATTTATAATAACTTCGGAGTTTCTATTATAATGCGTATTAGTCATTGAAAAGCTAGTAGTTCATGCTAAGACAAATAAAATAGAATAAGTAAAGTGTGTTGGCTCATGCCAGTAGTCCCAGTAACACAGGAGTCTGAGGGAAGAGGATCCATAGTTCAAATAATCCAAGGCCAGGGTCACAATTTAACAAGCTATTATTCCAGAGGAGTGGGGTGTACTGGGGATGGTAGTTTAGCACTCAGCACAGTGTGGGATCAAGCTCTTCCATCTCCAGTAACACACAAACAAAATACTGTAAATCTGTGAAAGTTACTTTAGTGTATTTTTTTTTTGGGGGGGTTGTGGTACTGGGATTAAATTCAGTCTTTACTCTGAACTATGTCCCTGTCCTAATTATGCATTTATTTATCTGTTGTTTACTTATTTGATCATTTATTTATATTTTGAGGCAGCATCTTCTCAAGCTGCTAAATTATCTGGGTTCACTCTGATTTAGATTCTCCTCCTTCACATCTCACATTAGAGATGTGAGCCTCCACACGGGGTCTTATTGTCAAGAAAGGATGTGTAATGAGACTTCTATCAAAACTTCTAAAGGATTGGGTGCAGAGAGCTGGTGTGAGGAAAGGCTGAGGTTTGAGAGTGATGCTCCTGAAGAAAGCTTACAGACTCTGCACTTACTCTCTTGTTCTTTGATCGCTACAGATCTTTCGTTAACTGTTCCTGACATGTTTGCATTATAACAAGCTGAATCACTTTCCTGCCCAAAATGGAAAGACTTTAGCCATTTCCACTGTAGTCCTGTGGTTGTTCAGTAGCCAACTAGTGATGAATCCTGCTTGGCCTCTTCTGTTTGGATGTTTCTTCATGTTCTCCAAACTATTCTAGCCAACACATGCAAAATGTTTACAGGCTGCTGCTCCTACCTTCTGCATACTTATAACAAGGTGAAGTGGAAGATTCTGTCTTTTGAGATGAGCCATAGGAATATGTCAGCAAAGCAGCAGCGCCTCAAATACTGATTTTATCCCCCAAACTACTTTACCCTTATTGTAGAGAAGCTAGATGTGATGAACATGAATTAACTAATAAATGTCATATTGTTCTTTATGTTTTCTTAAGGTGATTTGAGGCTTAGTTCTACATTGTGGAGCTAAATACCTATTTTGCTATTCTTTGGCACTAACAGAAATAACTGCAATTAATATGTTAGCATAGGGAGACAGGTATCACAAGAGCCTCACATTCCAGAAAAGCCTTTTTAAGCAACATTTCTTTTCTCTCTTCCATAGATTGTTAAGCTATTGCAATAATTTTTTAGAGAATTAAATGTTTTTGTTCAAGTAGCTCTGTATCCTAATCTTTAAAACCAATTAACCAAGTCATTAGATTATGTGAATATACTGTAACCTCGGTCACTTCCAAGCAACACAAAAACTTGAATTATAATTGTACCTATATTATTTTTCAAATGCATTGTTGCACACTAGTTATCTTTCCCTTTTCTCCTTCAAATGTAATTTTATCATAATTAAGAAAATTTGAATCTCATCCAACACATTTTATTGAGGTATAAGCATTTCTATCTGATTGTTCTTTGCTGACCAGACATGTATCATCAGTTACTTAGCCCCTACCCTGACATATAATGTCATTATGTGTTCTTTAGGTCCATTCTCAAAATCATATGTGAATATAATCTCCTTTTTCTTTTAAAATAAATAATTCTAGTTAATTTTGCTTACTCATTCATCTAACAAACTATTTCATCACATGTTCAGTTTTTTTTATTTAAAGAAAAAAAATGAAACAGTAAAAGGGTAAAAATAATACAAAATTTCAAACAAAAACAAAACAAAAACAAAAACCAGTAAGAAATCACTAGCTGGCAATTACATATTTTCCTCCTAGAAGTAGTTGTTCGAGTTACAAAAATAAAGGATACAAAGTAAACATTTAAACAGTGAGACTGCAATCAGCTCTGTCATCTATCCAACAAAAACTTAGAAATATGGTCATCAATGCTACACACTCAAACACACATGAATACTTTATGTATTTATGAATACTTTCCTTTCCTCTCTCTTTTTTTACAATAACTATAATCAATTCTCATAAACTGTTTAGAAGTTCTACACATGTATAAGTCTCTACATGTGTACCTAGCCCCTCTGTATTAGAGGGAAAAACAAACCAAAACATGTCAACAATATAAATTCCTAGAGAAACACAAAATGAAAAGGACATATAAAACCACAATACTAGGTGATCTGTGGTAGCCACCATGATATCTCCTGTTATTTTCAATAAAATTGTCTATATCGTCAGCCATAGTATAATTAAACTTACCAGTACATAGCACTATTAATAAAAACCAAACATTGGAGACATTATAGGACTTCAAAGGCAGTTAATAATCAAACAAAAATGGGTATCCTATTGAATCCTGCCATCCCCAGAGTAGTTGCCCCTACTCCCAGACTTGACACCCTCAAGCATACCAGATTCAAATAAAATCAGTCAAGACAAAACAGCAATATAGCCAATCTTCTCTGCTTCATCTCTGCTATGCTATTTTTCTGTCATTGTTGTTTACTTTTCTCCTTCATTCCACTGTCTACCACTTTCATTGAGGCCCTTCTGCCATTGTTTCTGGAATCTTGGTGATTTTCTTCTCTCTCTCTAGAATGTCCTTCAGTATTCTTTGCAGGGTTGGATTGGTGGACATGAACTCCCCCAGTTCCTCTTTGTCATGGAAATATCTTGTCTCTCCATTAATTGTGAGAGACACTTTTGCAGGTTACATCAATCTGGGTTGGAGGTTATTTTCTTTCAGGCTTGGAATATTTCACTCCAAGCTCTTCTTGATTTGATAGTTTGCATCGAGAAGCCTGCTGTGATTTTTGATGAGTTTTCCTTTATAGGTAATCTGTTTATTTTCTCTGACCACTTTTAATACTCTGTTCTTGTGATAGATTTCTGGGATCCTGACAATTATGTGTCTGGGTGTAGATCTGTTTTGGTTGTAGCTGGCTGGAGTTCTGTATGCCTCATATATCTGAACATCACTTCCTATGCTTGGGAAGTTTTCCTTAATTATTTCTGTGAATAGCCTTTTTATTTCATCTGTATTTGTCCCTGCTTCTTCATTCACATTTTTTATTCTTAAGTTATAAATCCTCTTGTTGTCTTCTAGCCTTTGTATCATTACTTCCTCATTCCTTGTTATTTTTAAGAGATCCTTCCTTTCATTAAATACATTGCAAATCTATCTTCAAGTTATGAAAGTCTGTCTTTAGTTTCTGTCAAGAAGTTTTGCCAGCTTTCAATAGAGTTTTTAATTTCTTGATATTCTCTTTGGATCTGTTTCATGTATTCTAGATTTTGTTCATGTTTTTAATCAAAGGCTTCTCTTCTTTCTCTGGGTTCCTCCATTCCTCCATTTGTGTATACTTGAGGAGTACCTAGCATTTCTTTTATTAATCTTATAACTTGCTTCACCTGAGTTAGAATTTCAGATTTAAATTCATTGATGAGGTCATGGAAATATTTCTTATTTCTGATGAGGCCATGTCTGATATTGCATATTTGCTGCCCTCAATCTCTCCTGAGCTTATTTTCCCTGGGTTGGTGGTAGAGGCTTTTTGTTGTTTCTCTGTCTTGTCATGTTTCTGGTTTCTTTCAGACAGGCGAATGGTGGAGGTCTCCGGATCTTTACATGTTGCTTACAGTCTCTCTGCAGTGTACTGGCTAGGGCAGTGTGCCCTCTCCTGTTTGTTGTTGATCTGTGAGGTGCACGCAAGGGCAGTATGGGCCAGCCCCTCCCCTCTCCACCAGTGAGTATCTTCAGTATGTTTGTGTGTGTCCTGCAGATGTCACAGGTTCAGGACAGCCTTGTCCCTGGCTAATGGGTCCCAACCAGGGGCATGACCCAGCCTAAACAGATCCCACCAGTCCACTGTGGGCCAGGAGCCACCTACTGAAGTTGTCTCAGCTGTTGATTCAAGCCTGTCCTGTCCAAATCCAATATGTCATCTACCTGATCATCTCTCTTTGGGGAATCCAATTCCCAGCACTCACCAAAGCCAGTGCAGTTTGGCTCACCATCTCCACTACCTGTTGCAGCACCTCTTTCTGCCAAGGGTCTTGAGCTTACCAACCCCCACTCTCAGTGGGGATGCAACCTCAGCTCTATCGTAAGTTGTCCTGCTCTAAGATGCGCCCAGTATAGCTACCTGAGCATGCCCAGTTCCAGCCCTCCGTCCATGCTTCTTCTTTTTTTATTTTATTTTTTTCTCTTCCCTCAGTTTCTTCCTGAGTCCCAAGAATTCCTCTCCTTTTGTCTGGTCTTCTCCATGGTGTCAGATTCTAGCATCTGAGTTGTTTTTCTCAGAGAGGCGCTGTATCATGCTACCTATTGATTGGCCATCTTGGATCTCCCACATGTTCAGTTTTAATAAATGTGTCCTGGCTGATTTCCATAGCACTATTGTACTCCTTCCTGAAGGACTTCTGCCCCTAAGATGTACTAAACTCCCATGAAGAACAGGAATGCACCTGGGCTTCAATTAGAACACAGAAAGATTGAGTAAATATCATGAATCCAATTGTATTAAAAATATGGTGAATTTTTAATGAAAAAAATTAGGTTGAAATGTACTGTAAAATGATTAATGTTGCCATTAATGTCCCTCAATATAATCCTCTCTCACTTTGAAAATACTTATGCCATCCTTCTTGATTCTTTCTGAAGTGTCTCTTGATGACCTTTTATAGGTCTTTAGTTACATTTTCCTGGTTGCCTTGTTGTCATGAATCTATTTGTGCTCATCTTGACTTTGGGGAGGAGCCAGATCTAGTGAGTAAGGACAAGAAAGATACGTTATATTATTTTTATTAGCTTGCCTTTCCATCAGATAGCTTCAGGAAAAGAAAACAGCATTATTCTATCACATCTTATAAAAAGAAATGTATTCTTATTAAAAAATTGTGAATTGTCAATTCTGAACTTATTTCCTAAAAAGCAGCTCTCTGATATCCTCAAAATTTAGTCACTTGATTTTGCCTTGAAGAACAGGCCTTTGATCTCAATGCTACTTTAAAATTGTTATAGCCAAAAGAGACCTTCTTCTTGACCTTCTTAGCAAGTCTGTAATAATTTATCTACATTTTCAATCTGAGAAAGGCTGAGATATTATGTTGTATTGATTCTTTATAAGAATTACTTCAAGTATGGTGAAGCTAACTGACACAGTGTTGTTTGGAAATTAAAATATATGTGGCTGTCGACTGAATAATATCAGTCAATAATGACAACACAGATTAATATTTCTTGGTTACTACATCTGCTATGAAGACTACTGAATTCTCTAGGAGATACTGTCTGCAAAATTCTTTTGGTAAACTATGAATGTGATAAAATTATATTTATTACAAATTTTATTTGATTACACTTTCTATCTCTCCACCATTAAATAATGAACATTGAATATTAGGTTCTTTTGGATATAAAAAGATTTTGTTATTTAGTTTGCTGATTTTTACTTTCTTTAATGAATTACTGTAAAATACATAAAGATAGCTGCCTCCATAGCCAGATCAGTACATTGCACACTAGATATAGACTGAAGATAAAAATTTCCCTATACATTCACTGCAAGAGAACTTACCATCAACTGCTCAGCAGCCTTTTTATATTTCCAACTTGATTTTGTAAATTTTCAACATCTTTAAGGGCATAATTAAGTTTATGGGATCCAGAAAGTTTTAAACAACAAAGTAGACAAATAAGCTAGTCAATCTAAAATATATCCCCTGGGAAGGTGGACTAGAATTCATAATTTGCACTTAGAAACATGAAAATCCTGCCACATAATCTTCAATAACTGTCAAAACCACATTTATTCCACAGTATGCTAATAAGTTCAACATATATTTGTTGATGAATTTAAAGTATTGCATATACACATCAAAGAAATAAAAATGCTGGAATATTTATTAACTACAAGATGCAATTTTCTTAAAATTTACTTAGACTTTCACTATGCATTTTCTTCAAAATATTTCAAAAATTCTATATTCTATGAAATACCTATGTTATGGATTAAAAACTGGTGGTCAACTTAACACCAGCTGAATTAAATCAGCATGATACTGAGTGTAGTTGGTCCACCTAAGGAAAGTTGCCAGCATAAATAGAGACATGGAGAAGAAGAGCTAGGCATTGTGGGTTCTTTAAATTTTGCTGTTTTGAGCTGTTGGTTCTCCTGGAGGAGCTCGTCATGACTAGCTTCCCCAGTGTGACTTCGACCATTGTCATCAGAGGAGCTCAGGACCTTATTGGTGAGAGTGGCTGTGGTTCACTTTGGAGAGCTCTGGACCTTGCATCAAGCATCTCTTCCTGGCTCCAGAGGGGAAGACATGTGCCATTTAATCTCCAGGACAAACTTGTCATGCTGGCTTTCTGGCATGTACTCCACTGTTCTTATCATTGGAGAGGCTCAGAGCCTCTGTGTCACTGAGGATAGCTGTGGTACTTTTCAGGGCAGCCATGGTCCTTATTATGAGCATGAGAGAATGAATAAAAGCAGGCCTGTATTTCCTATTTTATTCACTAGTGAGATCCCTCCCATTACTAGTTACCTTAGTATATCGACAAAACATTCTAGGTTTGCTAAATTTTCTCTTATTTAACTACAACAATATACTATCACTCACAACCTGATCCAGCAACATAATGTGACTAGCATGTATAATAGCCTTTTTATAGTAAAAATACCACTTTATGGCCTTCACCTATGACTCCCAAAAGCTCATGTAGAAGCCCCAATTGCAGGTTCAATAGTACTAGCAGCAATTTTACTAAAACTGGGGGGATATGGAATGATGTGAATCTTACAACTCCTAGACACTTTAACAAATTATATAGTGTATCCCTTTATCCTATTATCCCTATGAGGTATAATTATAACTAGCTCCATCTGCTTACTCCAAACAGGCTTAAAATCTCTAATTGCTGACTCTTCTGTCAGTCACATAGCACTAGTTATTGTAGCCATTATAATTCAAACCCCTTTAAGTTTCACAGGAGCAACAGCCTTAATAATTGCCCATGGTTTAACTTCTTCTTTATTATTCTGCCTAGCAAACTCCAACTACAAACGCATCCACAGCCAAACCATAATTTTATCCCGAGGACTTCAAACTATCCTTCCACTAATAATAGTTTGATGACTACTATCAAGCTTAACTAACCTATCCCTTCCCCCAACAATCAATCTAATTGGAGAATTATATATTATTCTCTCAACTTTCTCCTGATGTAATCTGACAATTATCCTCACCAGCCTAAATATGCTAATCACAGCCCTATATACATTATTTATATTGGTTACAACCCAATGAAGAAAAGTACCATATCATATTACAAACTCACTCCAGCTCCAGTGCAGAACCCTCAACCTACCAGCACAGCTCCTTCACCCCACTGGCACAGACTTTCTAGCTTCCACCAGTGACCTTTGGGCCTTCCCAGTGCAGATCAGAAAAACAGACTGGTGTGAGTCCTTCTCATGGGAGGCATCATCATGGCCTCTAGGTTTTCATATGGACTCATGCAGGACATTGCTGTGGGATACAGACCCTTGGCTGAATATTCTGTGTCTTTAATATTGTGGACAGATTTCCTGCACTTTCTTGTGCTAACTCTGAATGACTATCACAAAATAATATTATAAATTCTATGTCCTGATTCTAGTTGTTCTCCTCACAACCCCTGACTACAACAACCTATATAAGAAACTTACTTTTTTTGCAACTAGTTATTTCTATAATTTTGATTCCATCAAGAAGCTGAGAAATAGCAGGATATACTATGGTAACTATCCTTACTTTCCTATTAACTTAAACTGAAGCCCTATATTACTCATACTACTTTACTATGATTGATCTTATTTGAATCTGGTTTGTTAGATTGCTGCTTTGTCTTGACTGATTTTATTCGAATCTGGTATGCTTGATACCAAGCATGCTCTCAAGTTGAGAGTAGAGGCAACTACTTTGAAGATGGCAAGATGCAACAGAATACTCATTCTGGTTTGATTATTAACTACTTTTGAAGTCCTATGATGTCTCTGATGTTTTGTTTTTATTAATATTGCTATGTAATGCTATGTTCAATTATGCTATGCCTGATGATGTAGACAATTCTATTGAAAATAACAAGAGACATCATAGTAACTACTGTAGATCACCTAGTATTGTGGTTTTATGTCTTTTTAGTTTCATATTTTTCTAGGAATTTGTTTTGTTCTGTCTTGTTTTGATTTGTTTTTCCCTCTAATACAGAAAGGATAGGTATACATTTAGAGATTCATGCATGCATACAACTTCTAAACAGTTTACAAGAATTGGTTATATAATGCACAGTTGCATTATATAATGATGGATATAATGAACTGGATATAATGAACAGATACTTTGAAGAAAAAGAGACACTAAGGTACCCAGTGCTAGTTCTGTTAGCATCATGATATAAAATCTAGCAATACTAGTATTCTTTGTTCAGAGTGATATTAGTCTGTTTTGTTTTATTTAATTTCAACATACATAAAGGTATGGACAGCTACTTTAAACAGAACAAGACACATTATGGCAGCCATTGTTGACTTCCCTATTGTCTGGTCTTGAAGACCTAAAATGCCTTCATCATCCTGTTCTGATCAGTTTAATATTATTTTATTGGGTATGAATTCACTATGTGTAAAGATATGGACAACTATTTGGAAGAAAGCAAGGGACAATATGATAGACAATGAAGATCTCTGGTGGTCTTGCTCTGAAGTCTGTGTTTCCTAAATTATTTTCTTATGATCTGTTTTGTTCTGTTTTGTTATGTTTAATATTACCCTCTTTAAGATAGAAAGTAAAAGAAGCTGAAGAGTACAAGGAAGTTGATGTTTTTCATCTAGGTGGGAGCACACATTCTTGGCCACATATATTACATAATATTGGCTTACTGTCATGTTTTGTCTGCTCATTTTCAAAGGCCTGGTTTTTCCTTATTTGTTTCTAGTTTACCTGCACATGTCAGAAGATACTGAGTAACTTTACAAAGCTAAAAGTTCCTTGTTTATTTATCTGAATGATGATTTTTTTCTTTTCTCTTTTTGGTACCTAGGATGGAACTCTGAACCTCCCACTCTCCAGGCAGGCATTTACTCCACTGAGCTAAATTCCCTGCCCTTTAATGATGATTTTTAAGATAAGTGATAATATTTGGAAACTCTTAAATGTATAATTTCTAACATTGTATACCATATCTTAAAATCATCTTATTAATGTGTTCTCCTTATTTTCTTAATATAAGTTGTTTGCCCTTGATCATTTAAAGTCAAGCACCATGTTATTTAGTTGCTCATGAAGAGTGAATTTCTTATATTTTTCTTTGACTCAGTCACAGGTTATAGACAGATTCATATATCTTTCCAGTATAAATGTAGTTATTGTTTGTATTTACAACATTTTGAAATGAGGTCGAGATGGACAAGATTTCTTCCTGAGTCACTTTAATGGCTATATTTTGTTCAAAAATAATTAAATTCCATTTTCATGGTAAACAGTATGTCATATAAAGTATTATAATTTCCATCTTCTTCTGAGGTCATTTATTTTTATTTCAAATGATCCACTAAAAGCATTAGCATCTGCTGGTGAAGAACAATAACTTATTTTCTATGCTAATTAGCCAGTATGTAGATCACTCCACCTTTCTAACTAAATGAATAAGTAGAACTATACCAACCCTGCACTAAGTTGAATTTGACTTATTTCTAACCAGGAGTTTACTATGAACTTTTATGTCTCCAATTAAAACACAAGGGAAAACATCACAGTGCATTCAAGCTTTTTCTAGTCAGTCAATCTGTCATCATAGTAAGCATGACTGTCTGTTCTGCTATTTTCCAGTGCCAGTGTGATATTCACACACCATCTGCCGACTTCCATATATTGCTATTCAGGCTCCATTGCTAGTTATTCATTTCTCATTTTGGCCATCATAAGTCAGCATGTTTGTAAAAATCCAGTACTGCTTGCTGAACTAATACATGTACAACTGCTGTTGAATTTAGGCTTTGGGACTTTGATCGCTGCTCTGATAATTTCCTATGGCTTCATCTTCTACAAAATTCATGGGCTAACATATTGTGCTCAAACTATGCAGTAACATAAAAGATTCATTTTTCAATAGGAAAGAATATGAGAAATCATTAGTCATATTGGATTTTTTTACTTAAAGTTCTTTGGACATTATAATTTATTATATTATGTAGTATTTTGTACTGTATAAATACATGTAAGAATTACAATTCCACAAATATCAACATGAAATATTTCAACTCCTGCTGAAATTTCTGGCTTTCAACATGAAACAAAGAAAACCCTCTTTCAGCATTGTTATTGATGATTGTCACTCCGTATCATCACCCACAGTGATCCTATGAGTCTTTTTTCTTAAGTTCAAGTAGATACATTTAATAGTACGTGTTTGAATTATCTATAAGTCATTCTTTGTCTCCATATGGCATATCATGTTTCAAGAACTCTTTTCTTCCAAATCCACAAAGCCCTTTAACTCACCCATTGAAACTCTGATGCTGAAATTGTTTTATTTATGCTTCTTAGATTCTGGTCTATTTCTTGCTTACCTCATTTACTACTTTATATTTTCTGCTTTTATCAATAATCACAAAAAAGTACTATAATTTTGCCCAATTGAGTAGTACAGAGAAAGACTGAGAGTTGAGTATGCTCCTCAGGAGCCCACCTCAATTTCCTTTTGTGACTACATGGGCAAATATAACTATTTCTAGGAAGTCCCTTCTGCTTTTCCTGCCCCACCACCAATAGGTGTCTTGTGATCATCAGTACTAACACATGGGTCCTATGATCCTTGTTTTGTAGAGAACTATCAAAAGCCAGCTCATCCCCATTCCCCTAGAATTCATGCTCCTATGTAGGTGTGTATGTCCTACTCTGTGAGTTTTTCTTTGGTTATTTCCAAATTTGTTTATTATTTCTCACTGTTCTTCCCATAAATTTAATCTTCATAATTTTGACCTGATCCCTGGACTTCCCTGGATGCCCCTACAATGTTCAGAGATGGTAGCTGCTTTCTTTCCTATTTTGTGTTTCACTGCTTGTGGATACGTTGCTGTTTCTGTTGTGAGAAAATATCACAAATATTGTAGTTGTAAACAACACATATTTGTTTTGTGTTTGGGGAGGTTATAATTCTGAAATCGAATAAGAGTGCTGCATTTCTTCTTGATGCTGAAGTGGAGATGTCTTCTTCATTCTCAGAGTCCAGAGACTTGTCCAGTTCATAGATCTTAGCATTATCATTCTGATTTCTGCTTCTCTTTTCACATTTGCTTTCTAGACATTGACCCTCCCATGTCTCTGCTATAAAGACCCCTATGATATACCCCAACATGATCATTAAAGATCATTTACATATTTTAAGATTCCTAAATTGACTGCATCAACAAAGTCACTTTTTCATGTAAGATAATATGTCTACAGGTTCCAGAGATATGGCATGGACATCTTTGTGGATTTTTTTTTGGAAAGGGAGCAAAATTCTGAGACTATTCCTTCATGCTACTGTAGCAACATATGTTCTTTTCCTTATAATTGCAGCTTTAGAAAATTATGCTTCTGTTATCTAAAAATCAGTTTGAATCTCATTACATTAGATGTCTCCACTAACAATTCCTGTCTACAAGAATTCTTAAGGAGTTCTACTCCATTTATTAAGAGATTAGTTGTTGGAATCCACTATAAAGCAGCTCTGAGCAGGATTTAAAATTAACTAGTAGGCTTTCTATGTTTATCTGTGAGTCTGTCCTAGGCCTCAGCCCCTAGCCTGGAGACAGAAGCTGATTCATAGTAAGTGAACCTCTATGAATCACTGGTCCAGGCTGAGGCCTGTAGTGGCCTGTGAGGCCAGAGATACCTCAAAGGGCAAGATAAGGCCACAGCTGAGGACGCCTTGGCTCGAACACTAATTAAGTAAATGGAGACTGCAGCTGAAGGAATTTCATTCCTGAAGTCGCACTCCTACCATAAATGTCATCCTGGAGATAAGACAGTTCTCCTAAATTGGTGTGATCTACTATTTGAAGAAGTCTTAGAAGTGACTCCCAAGTTCCAGCTCATTTCCCAAGCTTTCCTCAGTTTCCCCGCCCTTTGTTTTGGACCTAATAAATATGAGTGGTCCAGAGAAGTCTTTGTCTTAGTCCTCAGAGACTTGAGCTCAGCTAAAGGGTTTTGATACTCCTGGAACCCTAAAAGCATACCACTAGTCTCATTTTATTTAAATCTTCACCATACACTCATTTGGGAGATTGGGGATCTAGGTCAGGACCCAATAATTAGTGACCTATTTCAGTCTTACACATTAATATGTCATTAATTCTTGGTGATTTGTATTTCACAGAAGATGATATTAAAAATAGTTTGGGCACTTAAATATCCCATTTCCTCTCTTTGAGGGACCTTGAGTTCATTTTTCATTCTGGTCATTCTCATCCATGCAAATGTCTCAAATATTGTCCTTACCAAAACCAGAATCCTCTCGGTAGTTTCAATTTCTACATTTCATTCTTAAACTTTTGCCACTTGTCATTCACGCTTGTTGTGCTAACCTAAAATTAAAAATTATTTAACTCTCACTGAGTTATAATTCATCAGTCCTATTATTTTTCAGTGTCTCCCATCTCATGTTACTGTTTCTTCTTCTTTTTAAATATCAATGGTCTGTAATCATGTTCATGAAAAAGGATATGGAGAAGGAGAGAACAAAGCAAGAAACAAAGAAAGAAAAGGGGAGAGAATGAGAGAAACAAGGGAAGAAGCAGATAAAGTTCTCAACCTCTTACAACTTTTCTTATATTTATTTGATTTTTCCACCAGGTATCACCCTATCTTTCAAACTGAAAATTAGTGACTTTTTAAAATATTTGATATAAGTGCTATGTTCATCAAATAAATAGTAACCTAGTTTCAAAGTATGAAAACAATTTTTCACTCTAAGTTTCCAGGTAAAAACTTGAAATAAGCTTAATGCCAATTTTAAGGACAGTAGTTCATAAATACAGACATTTAGAAATGTTTACTTCTATTCCTTAAAAAATATGAAAATGTTAAACTGTGTAGTTTAAAATCACTAAGATTTCAGTTTTACAATTATGATTTTCAACAATATAGAATTTAAATTTTAAAATCCATAAATTCACAGAGCCAAGTTGGATAAAACAAGGAGTCATATTTATCTTATCAAAAATGTTCAATAAACTTATATTTTATAATTCTTTAAATGTTTAGAAGTCATTTTAGTTACCATGTTAGCGCATCTAAGAAAATAATTAAAGGTACTTCAAAATTTAAATCAATTACATGATTATGTTGATAAAATTCAATACATTCTCAACACAAAATTTTCAATTTTCATCAGAATTTTCATGTATATATGTATATGTACTAATTCCCCACAATAAATGTACACTATTTATTATGCATTGTAAGCATAGAGTAATAAAAGGGGAAATTCCCATGTAAGACATTTCCTATACATAAAAAATGTTTTAAAAAGTAAATGTTCAAATACCAAAATATTATGAACATTTAAAAGCAGTTTTCACAAATATTTGCTGTTAATCAGAAGTCAAGTAGATTTTCCTCTGTGAATTATTCTGAAGTATAATAGTTAAAACAAGTTATAACACTGGAGTCACCAATATTTCCCCTGTTCTATGGATCCTGTGTAAATCTATTATCTCGCATCACCAATACTCAAATTTCTAACCTACTTCTCTGTGGAATGCAGATTTATATTCTTCACACATTTCTTGTTTGCCTATCTTGGATGTCCATTATGTTTCAAAATTGCCCTTCCAGCTGGTCCCTCTGCCAAATCACTTACTTTAGTGACGTCATTGGTTTCCCAGTGACAATATGACTATTGCTCTGCAGGTAAAAATTCCAAAGGCAATAAATGCTTGAGTTACATCATTTGTCTAAAAAAAATCACATTAGTTTAAACAAAACATTTTCTTACTACAGAGAAGTAAGTAAAAGATGGCAAAAAGGATCTAACACCAAACACAATGGGTCTCTGAATTAGTTGTGCCTAAGAACTAACCAAACAAGGAAAAGCAACATGAATAACACTATTTCACATAAGTAGCATTTCAGGAGATGTATAGATTTAGATAGGCAACTCAGAGGTCAGGTAAAAGGAACAAAACTCCTATACATGTAGTTAATTGAGTCATAGTATGAAAATTATAAATATTGTTATACCCAAATAGCTTCAATAAGCAAGCTATTTATAGTTTAATCTTCAGTCACTGTGTAGGAGTGGGTGGAAGTTGGTTGACTTGGTAGTCTTCTATGTAATAGGATCTTTAGTATTTTGAATATTGAGAGCAAGAGACAGAAGCATGATTTTCAGAAGAAAAACTAGATATATTAATTATCTAATGGATTGTTTCAATGTAAAGCTGTCATTCAAAACACAAGAGAAATTCAAATTTATTGTTATGTTATCATTGATTAATTCCAATAATTACCCAAAACCCATATTAACTGACTACTATTTATAGACCATGTGAAAAAAATTCAATAGCTTCTTCCATATTGTTCCATTATAACACAATTATTGGCTAAAAATGATTTTAAAATAATGACTAAATATTTCATGCAAATAATTATCAAAATGTGGTAAATGTACTATGTTTTAAGTAATTTTCTGAGACTATTGGGCAGGAATTTCAAATATATCCTCTTTAACACTCCATAGCAAGAAAAAAACTCAATAAATATTGTTTATAGTTTCAATTACAAGAATGTAGAAAAATGGAAAATTAATTGAACATCATTTCATTGAAATCCTTTTAAAGATTCAGCAGATGTTACTTCTTTTTTCTCTTTAGTTTTCTTTTCTTTTCTAGCCTTCTTTTGTTCTCCACAGTTTCAGCATGAACTTTCCACTGAAATTAGCCTTCAGTGAGATTATTTCAGAGAAGGATCTGAAGCTGTTATTTACAGAATAAAATTATGATTTTCCCAATTCTAAATGATTTGCTATTTCAAAGTATCGCTTGCAATATAGTAGAATTTATTATTGCTCTTGAGTAAAAATAATCGAATTTTCAATTTGCTTTCACTTTCAAGAGCTCTTGGCTTGTATTCAACACTTTAGGATAGTTTATCCAGATAAACATTATAAACTGGAAAGCAAATTAGGGGCTTCTTTCAATATTTTGAAAATAACTTTAATGAATTTTATTGTATTTCAAGTACATATTTTATTGTATGTGTGATCATGTTTAAAATTAGTTTGCAATCCCTATACACGTGAACTTATTATTTTTACTTTGAATTTAAAATGCATATCAATAATTTCAGTTTTTAGAAAGGTAGTCTTTGGTGAAAAAATATCAATTAACAATAAGTGATTATATTGTTAACACAGTCACAGAAATGCACATTTTTTTTTATTTAACTCAAGTCATAATTTAGGAATCATTATAATATATAGCATAACTATAATTAATTAATTCTTCCCCATTTCAAAGCCAAATATAAGAAAAAATATTATTCAACAAATTGTCATATTTTATAAAATAACGTTATTTAAATTTTTCCACATTCATGGAGAAATATTTATTTATTTATTTTTTAGTATTGAAGTTATGTTCCTGAAGTTAGCTCACAAAATTTAAATAAAGTGGTCAAGCTTACATATTTAAAATGCAAATAGGATACGCACCTGCACTGCGCACCAAAAACATGTTCAATTACGTTTTACTTTTGATTTGATATTTTTGTTGTTGTTGAATTACAAATGCCAGTTTATACACATCTAGTACTGAGGTTTACTGGTACAAAGAAAAATAATTCGCACAGATGGCAATTTTTAAAGTATAATAACAAGATACATGAATATAGGCACAGTTGGATTTGCAGCTGTGATATTTTGAACAACTTTAAGAAAAAAAATCTTCCATTTGTAGATCCTTTATTTCTTAAGTCTGGTTATTCTCCTAGTCATGAATGCAGCTTGAAGAGAGTATTCAATAATTTTATATATCAAAAATGTAAATGACCTACAAAGATCTTAAAATCCTGAACAATAGCTACTAAAGTGCAATATATCTGCAACTAAATAACTTTGTGTTTCCTGTACGAGAATGTACTTTTGTTAATGTTATATACCATTATATACAGAATTTTGTAGCGTAGATTATGGAAAAACTTGTAACTTTTCATATTGTAATATTTAAATGGTTTACTGTAAGAACAACAAAGAAAAGAATTATAATGAAGTAGTTCTACAAACAGTAATTCCAAAAAATGAGTAATTGATACACAAATTTTGTATCTCTTCTGTGTAATAATAAGAAACATTAGCAGTGATAACCCATAGGTACTAAAGAAAAAAAAGTTTAACTCTCTTTTTTTTTATTTTTTTCTTTGTTGTAATGGGAATCAAATTCACACAGCAGAAGGATAATGCACCCAGAATGTGACATGATGCACTGAGAATATGTTATTACATTTCTAATGATATGCTTTTCAAAGCTGTTGTTATTATGCGATGGAGAATCGTGCCCTCAGAGAATGCAGCTGTTGAAGTAGGTAGGTCATTCTAATAGCCTTCTCAGTTTAGATTTGCAGATTCACCAAGCATCTCCTTTATCAAGGTGAAACTAACATTGAACAAAACCTAACTGGGTTTAAAATGACAATTTTTCTCTTCTGTCTGTTTTGTCTCTGTCTCTGTCTCTCTCTGACCTTTTATATGACAGTTTTGCCCTAGAATAAATCACTATATGGTCATGGCAGTGGTGTAACAGTCATGGCAGCGGACTAATGCGGCAAAGGGCCAAAGCAGAAATGCCTACCACTTCCTGCTTCTTCCTCAGCCCTAACTGCAACTCCCCTTCCTGTTTGTGCATGCGGAGGGTTCCAGTCAGCTCCTTGCAAGTCACCAAGGCCCGCCCTAAGCTCCAGCCCTGGCAGAGAAAGCCAGGCTCCCTAGAGTCATGGAGTTCTCTCCGTGTCCTTGGAATAAAGGCTACTTTTATATTATATTTTTCTCTCTTATTGCACTGAAAACCTAACAGAATGGTGCCATGGGACTCTGATAGCAGTGTGAGTGGCTCCTGGGGTCCTCCCAGTTTGAGCCCCCTGTTAATCCACGAACTGGACCGTATCTTGAATTAGTTCCCCATTTTCAACACATGAGAGCTCCTCAACTTGTCGCTGCCTGCCAACAACACTGGCCTCATTTAACACAGGTGAGCCATTTTCCTTCCTGGGTTTTCTGTTACCATGGGCCGGGTCCCTGCCAGACTACCCATTCTGTCCTGGGTCTAAGACAATAGTCCTCATGTCCGCAGGTGATCTGAGGCAGAGCTGTTACTCTAGTCCTTGGGATCCTGACCTGTGCCTTTGGTGACGGCCAATGGTATCAGGTTGGAGCCTTTTTTAAATTTAAATCACTCTTATAAGACAGATGAGGATCTTTTTTGTTAAGTGTGATCTGGGACAATTTTCATGCCTGTGGGGATTTCCCTGAGGCAAAATTGTTATTTTTTGATAACTTTTAATTGGACAAATGGGGAATATTATTTCCTGTCCCCCCAAAAACACACCTCTGGGGTGCCTGGCTCATAACCTTGGTGCTCTTGGCCTCAAGGCAGCTAAAAAACAACAAAACCTGATCTTTATGCATTTCTCACAATGGTGACAAATTGACAAAAACCTCTCATTTTTAGGCCTCTGTTCCAAGGATGTGCCTTTCTCTCCTTCTGCCTTGTGTAATGGCCCAAATACCTCTGGCTCGCTCTACTTCACCAAAGACTCTCTCCTGTATCTCCCAGACCCAACCCTGCAGCCTTCTCAGCCAGAGGTTCCTGTACCCTTGCGCCGCCCTCTCCTCCTCCTTCCCCCACAGCGGCCTCTATCCTTCACTTCGTCTCTCTCCCCAGTCTCTAACTTCTCACTCCCCTCCACCTGAGTCGTTTGTTCAGTCAGATGATACTTTGCCTCCTACTTCTGCATCGCCGTTCTCTCCACCACCTCATCATACGCGGTTCCGTGTGCCCCAACCCTCTCCCGACAGGCTATGTGATACTCTTGTTATAGCTCACATGGGAGACAGCCACCATCTTGCGACCCTCTGCCACATGGTAGTGAGCCGCTGTCTTGCGAAGGGTCTCAGGGCCAATGTGCGCCACCTTGTGGCCCCTCGTGTGGTCAGCATCAACCACCTTGGTGTGGGTCACATGATGGCCAGTCGCCATCTTGTGCTCCCTCACTGCGCTTGCTATTGGCAGCAGCTAAGGTGCTGTGAGTCACGCAGTGACCCGCCAGAGGTCTATGATTCCTCGTTGCATGATGACAAGCACCAATTTTATAGCCAATCATTAAATAATTGCCCACACATGCCCACTGGATGGTTGGCCGCTCGGTGGTTATCCCTGAAGTCTTCTCAGCTTCAGTCTCTGCTCCCAATTTAGGAACAGGCTGGCCCTGAGAGATTAGTTAATCATGTCCCTTTCTCCCTCTCTGACCTATCTCAGATTAGCTATAAATTAGTTTCCTTTTCTGCTATTGTTATTTCAAGAGATCTCTATTAATTAATCTACAAAAAGGTTCATACTAGCCTATTTTTTCTTTAGCTCAAATTGGCCAAATATATTTGGGTGCACTCTAATTTTATAACATGTTGTCAGTCTATATAGCTGTTGACTGTTTATTCCTTTGTGTCTATGCAGACTGACCCAGACATGCTGAGGTCTCAATAACTTACACCTGTTTTCTCTACAGTAAAACCTCTCCTCAGAGACACATAACACCCTCTTCCTTTTCTATTCATCAATTTCACAGACACACCCCTGGTCAGGACTGGCAGGTAGATTTTACACTTGTGCCCTGCCACAAAACTCCCAAATATCTTCGTGCCTTTGTTTGTACTTTTTTCAGGATGGATAAAAGCCTATCTCACAACCAGGTTGACTGTTGATGCAGTTACTAAAGTCCTGTTACAAAAAATCATCCAAAGGACTGCAACAATGGCAGAACAGCCCCTACCTGGTCTTCTTGGCAACCCCAACAGCAGTCAAAGTTACTAGATTTCCCTCCTGGTTTCACATCACTCAAGCTAAGGGGTGCCCTCCCAATCCTGAATCTAACCATCCTGAATGGTCATTCCATCTTCTGTCACCATCCCATCTCCTGTCACCTACCCATCTCCATCTCACCAAGGCCTCACAGCCACAACTCTCAGGCTAAGTCAAGTTTGGTTTCTAATTCCTTCCATTCTACTGATTATCTTTTTTACAGTATGACTCCTGACAGTCTTTCCTAAAGACTCCCACATCACGTGTAAGATTGTCTTTATGCTGTTCTATGTAACAACTGTCTTAGTTCTCTCTACCCTCAGCTGTTTAGTCAAACATGAGATCCCTGAGGGTCTAGGCTCTTATCTCCTTTATAGTGACACAGACACGGCCCTCCCCACCCCCCTTATTCTTTCCAGCTCAACTCCTGGACCAGAGACAAGCCCTACTTACCTACACTTTTATCCTTTCATTGTTTCAGATGGAAAAATAGTCACCTCTCATAAATTCACTCCTCCTAACCCCACACTTATTTTTCAGAATTCTAACTCACCATGGTCCTGATGAAACGACACATATAAATCAAAGGCACCTTTCCTTCTACTTCCCTGGGTCCTTAAATATGATAGTGGCTTGACTCCTCATAACACCTTGTCTCTTTGTTTTTGCAGTCTTAAGATGTGGGCATTCACAATGATGAAGTTGTCCTGGCCAAAACACCTGTTAAAAGCTTCCACAGGGGCACCAACCATCATCCCGTCAACCTTCCTAAACCCCAATATGGTACCCCCTTTCAGCAGGAAGTAATAAGAGAGAGACTTCGCCCTTTTCCTAAAATAAAAAGATGGGAATGAAGGAGTTTTGCTCTAGAATAAATTATTATACAGTCATGGCAGTGGTGTAACAGTCATGGCGGTGGTCTAACGTGGCAAAGGGCCAAAGCAGAAATGCCTACCACTTCCTGCTTCTTCCTCAGCCCTAACTGCAACTCCCCTTCCTGTTTGTGCATGCGGAGGGTTCCAGTCAGCTCCTTGCAAGTCACCAAGGCCCGCCCTAAGCTCCAGCCCTGGCAGAGAAAGCCAGGCTCCCTAGAGTCATGGAGTTCTCTCCGTGTCCTTGGAATAAAGGCTACTTTTATATTATATTTTTCTCTCTTATTGTGCTGAAAACCTAACATTATCTCTCAAGAATTTTTCTCTGAAACATTACAGCCTGCTTCTCTGGCTCAGTGGGAGAGAGACCTGGGTTTCAGTTTCCAGGAGTGTGAAAGAAAATAAGAAACAATAAATAAATGTCATGTGAGTGGAAAATATTTCAAATTTTTGCAATTTTATGTTTTAATCAGTATATTTTATATTCATTTTATATATATATATTTATTTATTTGATGTCAACCTACTTTCAACATAGTACAACACTCTTGTGCTGGTTATTAAGTTATTCTCTGTGTGTTAATGTCCATCTTTCAGTGGTCTCACAGTGCTAAAATGGCAATTCTACATTTTATATTTTCTGTTTTGTCTGCTTGTTATGTTTTAGATGGAAAATACCCTCCAAAGCCTCTCTTGCAAATAGATGGGGCTTTTGGAAGGTGACTAGATTAAGAGGTTTACAGCTGCCAACTAGTGGGATCTGGTTGAAGTGGTGGGGTGCTGGGAGTGGGGCCTTGAAAGTTTCTCTCTTTCCTGCCCTCCCTTACTCTCTGCTCCCTGCTGCCCTGTCCTCAGCTGCCTCTCCACTGCAAATCTGCCCTGCCTTGGAGCTACACAACCACAGTCATCTAGACAGAAGCTCGTCACACTGCGGGCCAACATAAAACATTCTCTATTTTAAAGAGATTAAAAGAAAACAAAAGAGTAAAAACAGAACAAAATAATATAAGATTTAAAAAACAAGAAGATAGGAATTAATAGTGGTCATTATTTGCATATTGTTATCCTCAAGATAGTTGCTCAGATTACAAGATACAGGCATGTAAAACAAATTAAGCAGTATAAGCACTCACATTTTTTTTCCACAAGCTAATAGGAATAGAAGAACAAGTATCTTAGCTAATTTGTGAATATATATATATATATTTTTTTCCTTCCTTCTTTTCTCTTTTCCTCCATCCCAGTAGTTCTCTCCCTTTGAGTAGCTGCTTTCTATTTCACAATATCTATTGTAGATTTAGGATCTTATTTACTCTTTCAGTTTTTTACACTGTGGAGCCAATACCTCGTTTACACATTCCGGTCTGATTTATTTCACTTATGAGTATGTTTTCTAGTTGCATCCATTTACCTACAAAAGCCTAGAATTGTCTTTCTTTATAGCTGAGTAGTACTCCATTGTATAAAAATATTATATCTCTTTTATCCATTCTTCAGTTGATGGACATTTGTGTTGTATTCAAGATTTAACTGTTATTAATTGTGCTGTTATAAATATAGGTACACATATATTGCCATGGTATGACATTTTTAATTCTTCTAAAAAGATACCCACGAGGACAATAGCTAAGTGAAATAAGACTACTAATACCAGGTTTTGAGGAATCCCCACATTGATTTTCACAGTGGTTGCAGCAGTCTGTACTCCAATCAACAATGGGGAAGAATTCCTTTTTCCCCACAGCTCTGCCAGCATTGGTTATTAGTCGATTTCTTGGTGATAGCCATTCTTTATGGAGTGAGGTGGAATCACACTGTTATTAAAATTTGCAATTCTTGCATGACTTATGGTGCTAAACATTTTTTATATGTTTGTTTTCCATTTGTATTTCTTCATCTGAGAAGTGTGCATTCATCTCTGATGCCCATTTCTGAATTGAGTCTGAATTTGGGGGCCTGATTTTTAAAAAATCCTTTATATGTTCTACATAAAAGTCTTTTGTTGGAGGGACAGTTGGCTAATGCTTTTTTACAATTCATGGGTTTTCTTTTTACACTGTTGATGATTTTTTTTGACATGCAAAAACTTTTTAATAAGATGAGATCCCAATTGTTGATTTTTTGAAGTGTTTCCTGTACAGTTTAGGTTTTGTTCATCAACTCTCTGCCTATCCCTATGTCTTAAGGTTTCTACCTAATTTGACTTCTAGAAGATTTAGTGTTTTTATTTTGATATTTAGATCTTTTATCTATTTTGACTTTAGTGTAAGATGATAGACATGGGTCTAATTTTAGTCTTCAGCATGTGGAAAGCCAGTTTTTTCAGCACCAGTTATTAAACAGGCTTTCTTTCAATGACATGTTTGGCTCCTTAGTTAAAGATAAAGTGGCTGAGTGCATTGTAGTTGTGTCTGAATCTTCCATTCTATTCCATTGTTCCTCATGTTTGTTCTTTAGCCAGTACCATACTGATTTTATCACAGTAGCTTTGTAGTATAACTTCAGATAAGGAATTGTGATGCTTACCACCTTGTCTTTGTTGCTTGGGATTGCCTTTCCTATTCTAGGTCTCTTCTGCTTCCAAATGAATTTTGGGAATGTTTTTCTCAAGATCTGTGAGGTATACTAATGGTATTTTTTGACTGCGATTATATTAAATCTGTATAGCAGTTTTGGGAGTATGTCCATTTCCACAATGATTGTTCTTCCTATCCATGAAAAAGGAATATCTTTTCATTATATGAAATCCTCTTTGATTTTTTTACCAGAATATTATAATTTTGAATGTATGAATCTTTTACTTCCTTTGTTAGATTGATTCCAAAGTATTTCATTTTCTTTTGGAATGATTCCAAAGTATTTCATTTTTTTTTTGAATGAAGGGTGTAGTTTCCCTAATCTCTCTTGGTGAAATTTGTTGTTCATGGACAGGAATGCTATTGATTTTTTGATTGTTGACTTTGTATCCAGCTATGCTGCTGAATTTTTTATTAAATCTAGAAGTTTTTCAGGGAATTTTGGGGGTCTTCCCTGTAGAGTAGCATCTCACCTGTAAATACTGGCATTTTTAATTTCTTATTTTCCTATCTTTATTCATTTTATTTTTCTCTCTTGTCTAATTTCTCTACTGGATGTTTTTGTCTTGTACCTGATCTTAGGTTGAAAGTTTTCAGTATTTGCTCATTTAATATAATATTTGGGTTGGGGATTTAGCTCAGCGGTATAAGAACTTGTGTGGCTGGCACAAGATCATGAGTTTGATCCTCTGTACCAAAAAAACAAACAAAACAAATAAACAAACACCCAAATAATATAATGTTTGTTGTTGGTTTTTCATGGATGGCATTTATCAGATTGTAGTAAAGACCATCTATTCCAATTGTCAGTAAGGTTTTTATCATTAATGTGTGCTAGATTTTATCAAAAGCTTTTTCTGCATTTATTGAGATGATCATGTGATTTTTGTCTTTGGCTCTGTTGATGTTGTGTATTACATTTATTGATTTGCATATGTTGAACTATCCAAGAATTCCTGGAATAAATCCCACTTGGTTGTGGTGTATAGTTTTTGTGATGATTTGTTGTATTCTGTTTGGTAGTATGTTATTGATTAAATGTTTTCATTTAAGCTCATTAGAGAGATTGGCCTGTAGTCCTCTTTATTGGTTGGGTGTTTCTCTGGTTTTGATATCAGGGTAATATTGGCCTCACAAAATAAATTTGGGAGAATTGCTTCCCTTTCAATTTTATGAAAGAATTTGAGGAGTATTGGTATTAAATTTTCTCTAAAATTCTTGTAGAACTCAGCCATTAATCCATCAGGATGTGGAATTTTTTTGTTGTTTTTGTTGATAAGTTTTTAATTACATTTTCAATATTATTAACTGATATTGTGTTATTCAGAAGTTTTATGTCTTCTTGATCAAGCTTTGGTAATTCATATAATTCTAGCAATCTGTCCATTTCTTCTGTGTTTTTGATCTTATGAGAGTAAAGGTTTTCAAAGCAGGTATTGATGATCATCTGTATTTCCATAGAAACTGAAGTGATTTCACCCTTTTCATTTCTTATTGTATGAATTTAAGTTTTTTTTTTTCTATTTTTAAAAGAAGTTTGGCTAGGGGTTTGTCACTTCTATTTATTCTTTCAAAGAACCAACTCTTCAATTTATTAATTCTTTTTATTAGTCTCAATAGCATTAATTTCTGCTCTGATCTTTATATTTGTTCCCTTCTTTGGGCTTTGGGATTTGGGCTTCACTTTTTTTCCTAAAAGTTTTAGATGAAGCATTAGATTGTTTTGCTTTATGTTGTGTTTTTTTATTTGCTTTTTTGTGCTCATTCTGTTTTCCTAATTCACCATTATAAATTTATCTCTGAGGAATGCTTCCATTGAGTCCTGCAGGTTCCTGTAAGTTGTATTTGCATTTTTGTTTGATTGTATGTATTTTTAATGCCTTTTTTAATTTCCTCAGTGGGCCTTTGTTGTTCAGTCAGATACCATTTAATTTCCATGTATTTATGGAGCTTTTGCTGTTTCTTTTGCCATTAATTTCCAATTTTGTCACACTATGGTCAGACACTATACATGGAATAATTTCACTTCATTTGCATTAACTTAAGTATGTCCCATAGGATCCTGTATAGTCTATTTTAGAGAATTTCTCATGTCTAACTGAGAAAAATGTGTATTCTGATTTGGTTGTGTGGAACACTATGAGCATTAAGTCCATTTGTTCACAAGTTTGATTCAGTTCACAAGTTTGATTCAGTCATGTTATTTCTTTATTGATTTTTTTACCTAGTTGATCCATATCTTTGTGATAATGGGGTGTAAAGGACCCCTGTTATATTATTATTTGATTTTTCATGTCTATTAATTTTTGTAGCTGTGTGCTCCCACATTTGGTGTGTGTGTATATATATATACACACACACATACATGCATATATATATATATATATATATATATATATATATATACATACATGTATATATATATATATATATATATATATATATATATGATTGTTCTCTCATTCTCTTGAAGTTTTTCCCAAACAAGCATGTAGGGATCTTCTTTTTCTCTTTTTACCCTTCTTTATTTGAAGTTCAGATGTCTGCAAACAGAATAGCTACCCCTACTTGTTTTTGGGTTCCTGTTTCACGCAGTATTATTTTCTACACTTGGACTTTCAGCCTATGAATTTTCTTTTGAGTTAAATATATTCCCTATATACAGCATATTGTTGAATCTTGCTTCTTGATCCACTTTGCCAGTCTGTTTCTTTTGATTGGTCAGTTGCGACCATTTATATTACTGGTTATAGCTGATATGTATTGGCTTATCTTTGCCATGTTATCTTTCTGCTGTTAGTTCCCTATTTTTTCCACTCTGTTTAATTTCTTGTCCTGATTGTTGATTTTTTTCTGTTTTGCTTGAAGTTATGGTCACTTTTATCTCTGTCTACAATATGTTTCAGTACTTTTTAAAGATTTGGTTTGGTGGTTATGAAGTTCTTCTGTTGATCTTTCTCACGGAAGTATCTTATTTCTTCACTGTTTTTAAAGACAGTTTTGTAGGATGCATTAATCTGGGTTGGAAGCTGGTTTTTTTTTTTCACTACTTAAAATACTTTACTCCATGATCTTCTTGACTTCATGCTCTGTGTTGAGAAGTCTGCTGTGATTCTGATAGGCTTTCATTTATATATGAACAATATTTTTCCTCTAGCAACTTTTAATATTCCATTCTTAAGCTGAATTTCTGATCATTATATGTCTGGGTGTATATTTATTTTGCTTATGGCTAATTTGAGTTCTCTATGTCTCACTTATCTGTATGTCAAGTTCTTTATGTTATTTGTGTTGTTTCTTTTTCCTTCACACCTATCAAGCTTATATTGTTTCTCTTTGCATCATCTTGCAGCTGTTGAATTCTTAACTTTTGAGTACTTGTTACTTTTAAGAGATCTTTACTTTCATGACCATTAGCTGCAATCTTGTCTTCAAAGTCTGTGAGCTCGACCTCCAGTTTCATTTATGTGTTTTTGACAGCTTTCAATGGAATTTTTGATTTCCTGTATATCTCTTTAAATGTGTTTCACATATTCTAAATTTTTCCTATACTGTTCATTCAAGGTTTCCATCACTTTCCTATGCTTCTCTATTTTTTCATCTATGTCTTCTTTGAATATATATTCTCCAGTTCTTTCATTACATTTATCATTTGTAGTTTTACCGTTGAGACTATCTCTTATCTGATTTCCTTATAGCTCTCTGGAGTTATTTTTTTACTTCCATTGATATCATTTCAGAAATTTCACATGTGTGATTTCCAAATTCATCTATATGTATGTCTCCTGTTCTTGCTCTGGATGGGGTGGAAGTTTGAGATTGCATTTTGCTCCTTTGTTTTGGTATTTTCTTGTGTTCCTCCGCATCAGCCAGATGCCAAGTTCTAGTTGCTTTCTGCCCTGGCAGATCTCACTGCCTTTTCAGCCTTGTAGCAGATCTCACTGACGGTTGCTGATGGCTGTGGGTCTCTGGATGCAGAGATGTTTCCTGGGTGTGGGTAAGTCATTGTGGGCAGCTTCCCAGTCACTTCAAGCCTCATAGAGGGCTCCTGGGTGTGGGCAGATTGCTAGGTGCAACTTCCTAGCCCCTGCAGTCCTCACCAAGGATTTCTGGATGACCACAGGTCATTGCATGCAGACTCTTGTTTCCTGCAGGCCTCACTAAAGATTTCCAGAAGACTGTGGGTTGCTGGGCATCAAAAAATTCTGCCTTTAAGTGGTAGGAGCTGGCTGTTATTTAATAGCAAAGGAAAAGTAACCGAGGCACTGAATTACTGCAACATTGATCAAATAATAGTAAACACTAGAGAGAGAGGGGGAAAAATTGGAGGCTTTTCAGTGGCCAAAACTTCTTATTATGCTTACCATTGTTCCTAGTGTCCTAGCGGCTCTTCACTCCTCATGAGCATGGCCTCAAGATATCAGACGTCATACAGGCAGCTGTTTCATGTTTCCCCCTTCACTGTAACTACATTGCCACTTGGAAGCCCTTCCTAGCTATCTGGGCCACAAGCTCGAGCTCCATAACATCATCCCTGATCTTTTCATACCACGGTCTCTGCCCTGGCAGGCTTTGACCACTATGTCTGAGCTCTAAACCTGTGGGACTGCTTTTTCGAAGCTCCAGGTGCCAATACGGGTGATCTCTTACTTCTTTCCCCGCATTCTGGATGTGGCAGCCACTTTCTCAAGTTATTACCTTTGTGTTTTCTCAGTTCTTGAGCTTTCTTTTTTAGTTCACTTTTTAAATCACCACATTTTTCTCTGTTAAAAATCTTCAAGTGTCTTGCAGGTTTGTTAGCATACTTGAGAAGCTGAGGAAGGGGGATTACTTAAGCTAAAGAGTTGAGACTAACCTGGACAATGTAGCAATACTTCATTAAAAACAAATACATACATATATATATATATATATATACACACACACATATATACACACACATATATATGCGTGTATATGAATGTATCTATATAATATGTAATCTTGTCAGATTAAAGAGCTAAAAAGAAAATCTTTTCCATGCTTGTAACAAGGTATTTTCTGAATAAGCTGAAAAATACATTTTTGAACTTGTGAGAGACTTCAGGTTTTAGAATAAATAGAGTAACTAAATTGAAATCTGTGGAGAGACATGTGCCTATAGGGTAAAATAAATCAGAACATAGGATGACCTGAGACACATGCAGCTAAATACCATGAAAATTAATTAGAAGTCTCAGGCAGAAATGTTTAAAAATTGCTAAATATTAAATATGATTAATGTGAGAGCATGAATCTCTGGAGCTCTATTCTGTATTAATAATAGGAGATTAATACCCTATAGTGTCAGAAATACCTACTACCCTATCTGTAGTCCACAATAATTATTAGGAAAGGAGGTAGCAGTATTGATCCTAAAAACTCAAGAATTAATAGTGACTCCCTGCTCATAATTCTGAGTACCTGGATGAAACATATCAATATTTAGGATGCATGTGTAAGCAAAAAATGTTCAAGAAAGAAGACAAAATCTCAATTTTCTTATAAAACTAAATATATGAGCATTCACACATCTTCAACAGCAAAAACAAAAATCTTTAACAAAATATTGGCCAATCGAACTCATCAAAATGTAAAAACTGAGACTGTCTTCCACCACCATGGACTGTTGCTCCTCTGCCATGCAACCCTGCCTTGGAATCAGCTGATTATGAATTGAAACCTCCACAAATTGGAACATGAAGCTCCTGATTCACCATCTGCTAATTCTTCTGGCAGGAGCCATGGTTGTTTTTTATACATACATCCTCTCCCTGAGATGAGAAGAAGCTGTCATCTCTGAGACTATTTCTGGATTTGGTGAATGGCTCTCACCATGGAACAAATGAACCACCCTACACAGGAACTGAGATAGTACTGTGATCCCATCAGATGGAGTACAATGAGTCTACTCTTCATCAAAAAGAAGGGTTACAAGTCCACAGTTCCTTGTCAGAAATTTGGACCAATAATGTTTCTTAAAAGCAGTTAAGGGACAAGACGATTGTTTAGCAAGATAAGTGTATTGGGGTTAAATATGGATTGGGATTAAAGAGAGTGCCTTGGGGAAAGGTAAATTCCAGATCCAAGAAAATGCTCAGCCAGTGCCAGTCACAACCAGAGAAGACCTCCATTTGCCAAGTTTAATCAGTTCCCAGTGCCTATCATGACTTGTGTTAGTCACTTTTCATTACTATAAAAACATGCCTGAAACTGGGCAGCTTCATAAGTGAATTAGGATTATTTAGCTCAAAATTCTGGGAATTCAGTGACATGACTCCAGCATCAGCTCACCTTTGATGGGGACATCGTGGCAAATGGCATCACAATGTTTGAAATATATGCAGGAGGGAGCAATTACACCACAAGATACATAATCAAAAAAGACTGAGACCCCCTAAGGATTATTTAAATTACTTTGAAGGGCATCCCATCAGTGACCAGTGCCCCTCAAACTAAGCAACATCTCTGAAAAGTCTCATTTAGCAACAGCCATTCTAGGGACCAAGCATTTATTATATAAACCCTTGGAGGATAAATGACACCCCAAAACTGTGGAAAAACAGATCTCTGGAAAGAAATGGTCGTAAGGATCTGTCTGACTTTCTCCCAAATTATCCTGAAAATCATATAGTAAGTTCACTTGCAGGAAAGCAACTTATCTTCTCAGTTCATGGTGAATAGTAGAAGAGACAAGTGAAAAACCAAATTGTAATTTAAACATCATTAAAATTTACCTCCATATTTTCAAAAACACACTGTGAAATATGTTTAAAAGAAGCTTCCAGAACAGGGTAGATCATATCAGGCAATTAATTAAATTTAAATATATAAATTAATGGAAACAGCAGAAAGCCTGTAAACTATGCAACAAAGTATTTAAAGCTGTTGACAAGACTACAAAGGATTTTTTTTGTCTACAATGTACTTCTATACTGTCTGAACTTTTTTTCCCCAAGGTGCTAGAGATTGATTCCAGGGCCTCATGTTTATTAGGCACTTGTTCTAAAGCAGAAGACCTCACAATCCTAGACTTGAAGTTATATTACGAAGCTATTCCATAAAAAATAAATAAATAAATAAAACAGCATCACACTGGCACAAAAACAGAAACAACCAAGATAAACATAAAGCAAGAATAGAGGATGCAGAAACAATCCTGAAGCACATACAACTATTTGATCTTTGATAAAGGGACCAAAAATATACACTGGAGGAAAGATGACCTCTTTAATTAATAGTGCTGGGAAAACTGGTTATTCGTTTGCCAATGATTGAATCTAGACTTGTATCTTTCATCATGTACTGAAAACCGAAATAAAAAAATGGGCAACCAAAATGAATACATGTTTCACAAGAGAAACACAAATGGTCAATAAATATAAAAAAGAATGCTCAACATCACTGGTCATTAGAGAAATACAAATTAAAACACTGAGATTCTATCTTATCCCAGAAAGAATGACCATCATCAAGAAATGAAATAATAAATACTGGCAAGGCTAAAGGAATAAAGGAACATGTTTACATTATTGGTGGGAGTGTAAACCATTATGGAAATCAGTATGGAGATTCCTCACAAAACAAAAAATAGAAATGCCATTTGGCCCAACTATTCTCCTTCTAGATATCTCTCTGAAAGGATTAAGGGCATCAATATTACAGAGATACATGAATACCCATGTTTATAGCAGCACAATTTATAATATCTATTTATCTTGGAAGCAGCCCATATATCTATCAACAGATGAAGGGAAAAAGAAAATATGGCAGTTACACTCAGGGGAGTTCTGCTCTGCCAATGAAGATAAATTTGAGTCATATGTAAGAAAATAGATGGACCTTGAGATCATAATGTTAAGTAAAATAAATGAGACACACAAGCTTAAATATCACATTGTTTCACTTACACAAGAAACCCAAAGTAAAAATTAAGAACAAAATAAAAGATAGGTAATAGGAAAGTAGAGAGATGAATCCTTCTCAAAGAGATTGAAGGAAGAGATAAGTGGAGAGGGGAGGGAGGGCAGGGAAAGGGATAAAAAATGATTATGATATGTTATCTGCATGAGCCAACTCCACACATTACATACAAGGCACATGTACTGATAAGCTAAAAGCAGGAGGAGGAGAAACAGCTGGGGATGTAGTTCAGTGTGAGGGCCCTGGCTTTAATTCTTAGTACCAGAAAATAAAAGAGAGAGAAGAAGGGAAGAAGAGAGGAGAGGAGAGAAGAAGAGAAAAAAGGAAAGGAGAGGAGAGGATAGCAGGGGAGAGGAGGGGAGGGGAGGGGATGGGAGAGGAGAGGAGAGG